>JAXCLQ010000004.1:6829778-6847325 GCA_035584115.1 Cedrela odorata
AGGATAACGCCTACACGGGTTAATCAATTTTCAGAATACAACATAAAAGATTTGTCTTTTTTCTCTTCTTGCTTGTTTTTTTATATCCTTGCGCTTGCTTAATTACTGCATTAATCATGTAACACCGTATTCTTAGAAAAAAAACAAAACAAACTGTGAAAAGAACAATATTTTTTTAAAATTATTTTATTAAAGATTATTATATTATTTAAGTAGAATTATAACTATAATTATTTGTCAAAATAATATATAGATAGAGTTATAGACGAAAATAAGTATGCTTTCACGAATATAATAATAAAATTAAATTTTTATTAAAAAAATATAGAATTATCTTTTAATTAGTTATTTATTGAAAATATTAAAATAATTTTAATAAAATAATTTTAATATTTTCAATAAAAATATAATTTTATATTTTAAAAAATTAATTTTTTTTATAATTATATTAAGAAAATGTATCTAGAGAAGGTATATATAATTTTTACGTAACAAGGGAAAGACTTGTTTAATACATATCTCCGAGATAAACCCCCGTAAGAGGGTATCAGCCTAAATAAGAGGGGTCTCTATCTACTTATTAAAACTATATATATATATATATATATAATATTTTTATAATTTATTTATTAACATTCGTCGTATATTCGTAAAATATTATCATTTGACTCAATAAAATTAACTCTTAATTAGGAGTGATAATTTGAATCTCGTGTCGTATTAATATCATATTATATTTATATCGTATTAAATAAAAGTTAATCCAAACTTAATTTATCTAACAATAGTGTCAAAAATTAAAAATTCTAAATAGATATAATTATTAAACAAATAAATAAATTATAATAATATTATTCATTTAATATATATATATATTGTAATATATATTAAATATTAATCAATTCTATCCTAAATATAATTAAATATTTTTTAGAACCTATTATTTATAAGGTAATATAATATCGTGTACTTTATTTAATAATCTAAATTTGTATAAGTGGACCACCCCAACCGTAGACTGTTAATATCTTCTAAAATCACTTTTGTTTGGACGGTTCATAAATCCTTCAAAGAGACGTGAGTCAAAGTCAACTCATCCAATCCAATTTTACATTTCAGATCCACGTCATCGCCTCTCCATTTTACCAAACACCCCACCTTCTTCCTTGTTCACCAAAACAAAATGAAAATTCAAACAATTCAACGTGTTGGCTATTGTAAACCTTGTTCATCAAGAAATTCATGCGATTAACAAGTCAAACCAAGCAAGAATTTCAATTATAAAGCTTGCTTTACTTTCTGCTAATTGGTTCGTAGAGACTAAAGATCGAACACTTGGCTATCATTATACAAGTTTAAGAGAGGTAGTTATGGTTTTGCCAGCACTGAAGCTGGGAGCGCTAGCATTGAAAACGCTTAGCAAACCACTTGCTGCTAAGCTCAAACAACAGGCGGCAATCCATCCTAGATTTCGCCAGTTGATCATCAGCATGGCGCAGGTAACACCGCGTATTTAGTTATTTGTACGCGCTTTAATACTACAAGCTCCTGATCATTTGTTATTTTTGTCAAAATCGGTGGATTTGATTTCGAATTGTTTAAATTTCTCGTTGATTAGATTCTTTTAATGATAGCTGGAAAGAGGGAATAATGGAATTATACATTAGATTACAATCGATTTGGTATCCTCATTTATTCGAATTCGTAAAAATCATTAATTTTTTTAAATTTTATTTCAAATAGGGTCGTTGAGTAACAATGTAGAATATATTTTTCATGATCAGATGAAAATTAATTCTTTCCTGAATGGTTTTTGTTGTTTTACGATTTTAATCTGCAGTGAAATGGGCCTTTCATATTCTTTTGATAACAGTAGCAAGAGAGAAATTTAGAAGTAGTATATTTGGTCATTACTTTATAACTGAGTTGAATTTCTGCAATCAATTTAGAGCTGGGTATATAGCTGTTTCAGTTTAAAAGCTCAGCGATTAATTCAAAGTACTCAGTCTTTGATTATATAATGTTAATTTCATCAATGTCCTTACTGCACAAGAGTATTTGGGCTTTAATTCGTGCGAGTGTAGCTGCATTTTAGCCTTTTCTTTTCTGTATGTTCCTGTTCCGATTTTTGCTTTTTGCTCTTAGTTTCATTTGTGTGAAATCATGATTTTAAGTTTAAGTTTTTTATATTAGGTAACTATTTTTTAAATGCATTTGCTATATGAAGTATGATATGCATTACAGTAATATATAAACTTTGCTTGTTTTGTAGTTTGTACACAAGTTATTAAACTATTAAATGTGCTTTTGTTAACACTAATTATTGGAACCAGGCAAATCATCGAATCACAACAAGAATGCAAAGACGCATCCATAGTCATGCAACTGATGTTGAGATACATCCTTTGAATGAGGAGAAAGCTGTTCAGGCTGCTGTAGACCTTATCGGGGAAGTCTTTATCTTCACGGTATTTATTTTCTATTTATCCTTCAAGATTATTATAGTTTGATGGTTAGAGAAGTATCTAATAATTGGGTAAAAGTTAGATCACTCTTTGGCCTGGTAGATATCTCGGGTCTTTTAAGGAATATACGCTAAAGAGATGCGGCATAACACACATTGGACTTCCATTTTTCCTTGTCTTTCAGTATAAGCTAGATGAATAACTTCATCTTGCTTCTTAATAAAATAATTGCAACTCCAGGGTATTATGCACTGTAATTGGGTGTTGGATACTGGTTGGCAGTTCAATGATTTTTATAACATACGGTGTTTCTACCTTTCTTTAGAGAGTTCCGTGGGACTATAGAATTCAACACTACTTCATCCACTGTATATACCATGGGTTGGGTGATCTTTTAGTTATATGACATGAGATACTGACTCACTGTTAGTTTATTCCTCAGCACGTTGATTGAGTATAGATTGATTGTTTTTTATTACTTTGACACCCAATTTTTTGTGTATAGGTTGCAGGTGCGGCTGTGATCTTTGAGGTACAAAGAAGTGCCAGATCAGAGGCCAGAAAAGAGGAGATCCGCAAACGAGATCTGGAGGTAACATATAGATATAATGTTTGCTAATTGTCCTTAGGTTATTTTCATTTTTTGCAGAAACCTTGACATGCTATTTCTTTTCTTTAATATTATGGTACTTAGACAAAATAATATTTGACGAAATTCTTGAATATTGTGTCATTATATGTATCTAGTTAAGTGCTTAAGTTCCAGATATCTTTTATAAATAAATAATTATTGATAGATATGAAGGCTGCCTTTTGTCTGTTCACATGTTTCTCTTCTTGAGGGTTATGATTTATTTTCTTTTCTTATTAAAGATAATTCTAACAAGTAGACATTGTTATGCAATTTTACTAAATCATCAGCCAGTGTTTGATGGACATTTAAATCCAAAATCTCTAATGTATGTACATGTACTATTTATTATTTACCTAATTTCCCTTTATTAAATCTAGTTCCTTGCTAGAATTAGCGGCTTAGTTATTACAAATGCAACTATTTCTGCTTTAACAGTTCTCAAAATTAGCGTGTGACCGAATTTTTGTGTCCCATAATGATTTTTGGTTCAAATGAAATTGAAGAAAATTTCTGTTCAGAATTGAGCTAGTCATTCTGTCTTTTATGGCCAAATGACAGTGGGTACCTCCTTATGGTGATATTGTTTCTTGTTCGTATTTCCTGAGAAAATCTAATAAGCTCTTTATGAAGAAAGTGGAACTGAAGTTGAAATGGTTTAATCGAAATGGAATTTTATGATTGGAGAAATAAGGGTGTTTAGTCATCATAAAAGGACTTTTTAGATGCTTAACCTAAAAGATAAGATTCTTCAGATAAGACTTCTTAGTTTCTGCAGACATAAAACAGAATAAATTCTTATGTTCCCCACTATTTTCATCTCTGTTTTCTTTTTTGGGCAGCTGTTGGGAAACACTAATTTCTTAGTCCATTTCTTATCCACGAAGAAAGTGCAGTGTTTCAAAATATCAGATCCTCATTCTAAAGGTGTATGTCGGGGAGTACCTGTGGTCTGTTGTAAGGAAGTTTGTGCTTTCTTAGAAATGAAATAAACTAAACAATTTCTCAATCTCTTAGTGAATATTGATGTGCAACTCTACATCTCACTGGTTGTGACTGTCATGTTTCAATGAAAGACACATTAAAACATAAATGTTAAAGAAAGAGGGCCATTTGTATTTTACGTGATTTTGTCGGTGGTACAACCATTTTGTATGTCATGACTGCACCAGGTAGCTGCTTTTTATGGTTTATGCTGCTCAGCAAGAAATTATCTATTTTTAAGGCATGCCAGTTTACAAGACTATCTATTCTCTCTTTTCTAGGCATTAAGGCAAAGAGATGAAGGCTTGGCAAGAGAAGTGGAACTGCTTAGGCAAAAACTTGAAGAGCTGGAACAGCTCGCGAAGTCACGAGGTCTTAGTGGTATTTTCAGCTTTAAACATGCTATGACAGAGAACGGAATGTTAGCAAAACCAGCTTGATTAAATAAAAAAATTTGACAAATAAATTACAATTTGGCGGCTCGGTTTGTAATTGATCTGACTGGATCTCTGTATCAAGGGATTCTCTCCATTCTTTTGATCTTTTGGTCATCATTTTGGATAGTTTTCTGGCTTCACCTGCATCATTCTTGTAAAATTAAACATCAAAATTGCAGTTTTGGTCATATTGCTGGAATATAAAATGTAGACAATGTATCCATGTTGTCAAATGAGATATTTTCATTTATAGTAGCTGTGATAGTATGCTGTGTTCGTTGACCGATGCATTACAACAAATATAGAAAACCTTTGTAGCTTACTCAGCAGCCAGCAAAAGTTTATTCCTAAAGAAAACACACACCTACACTTGTCATGATGATATGGGTTTGAGCACTTGGGTCAAATTTTGGATTTCATTCATGTCACTATCTTTTGTCCACTAAACTTATAAGGGCACTTACAAATGTCAGTTTGCCATGGCTCAACACATTTATGGATAAGTATTGAGCTTGCTTTGTCACAGCCGTGCAAGTTCTTGGCCCTTTTCTATGTTGTTGTTTGCATCTTTGAACTAGGCATTTGTATGCTCTCTACCCTTAACAAATGTTCTCTCTAATTGGCAGATTATTACGAAAGATTTCTTATAATTTATGACCAAACATATAAAGTTTTTATCTTTTTAGAATTGTGATTTTCATATTATGCTTCTCTTTCAATTCCTGTAAACAGAGCCAAATCTCTGAGATCTTTCACTACCTTGATCCCAAATCACAATGGTGATTAACGATTATCCTCAAATGCCCAACTTGATCTCCTATAAGCCATTTGACTCCCCTAAATTTTAGGAAAAAAAGGACAGAAAGAAGATGCTAGTTATCTTAAACAGTGAAGATTATGGGCATAATTTATGAATATTACAAAGGGAATGAAGATGGGAATCTTGCTGATGGTAGTGGACGGTGCCCTTTATACCTTTCTTCACTTTCTCACCTCACAAAAAGGGCATTTCTCATTTTATTTTTTTTCTTTTTCTTTTTCTTTTTGGTAATTTTAGTGTTTGGCTTCTATCCAATTTTGCATTCATTTTGTTGTTAAGTGATCAATTATGATTCATCGTGACAACTACTAATTCCAAATCTAAGTATTACCCATCAAAAGATATTTTAAAATTTTTAAAAAATAAAATAAAATTATGGGTATATTTGAGATTTATGTATTGTGATTTGTAATTAATAATTACATAAAATGAAATAATCTCACATAAATAAATGGGTTAAGTAGTAGTATAACAATTAATTGAAAGGTATGTAGATGGTTAGAATAAGGATAGAACCAAGACAAAGTTCATTTGATGATTGATGAAATTCTTCAAAGGTTGGAAAGTGATACTTCAATTTTTAATTTTGTTATTTTAATACCAGTGAGTGATGGAAAAGAAGTGAAAATCCTAATATAATAATCATTTTAAATGTTTTAAAATTACAAATATAATTAAATAAAAAAATAAAAATAATATTCAAATAAGTTTGAAAATGCTTTTTAACATTATTAATATATATAATTAAATTAATTTAACTACGTTATACTATTTAATTAATTTATAATTTATAATTTTTTTAATAAAGTGTTATAAAATTTTGTTATTATATAGTTTGTATTTATTAAAAAATAAATAAATTATTATTATGTAAAAGATAATATACATAGTACACATTACACGACACACATAGAAGAGCGAGAGAAGAAAGCACAGAATGTAAAAAGAAAGCAAAGCAAAACAAAGCCTCTGGCTTTCTCTCTCTGTGTCCACTCTTTCTTCTTTTCTTTCTCTCATCCAATCAACTCTTCAACAAAAAAAAAAAAAAAACAAAGTGGGTATGTAGAGTACAAGCATCTCTTCATCTCTCTCTATCTTTTTGTTGGGTGTGTGTTTTGTAGCTCGAATATTTACTTTATATATGTGTTTCTCTCTCGTAATTTCTTAGTAGTTCCGTTCTCGTCCTCTTAATCGAAACTTTAAAAAAAAAAAAAAAAGGGAAAAAAACTCCAAGTAGTGAAGCTGCTGAATTATTAGGCTGTTAGTTCTGTGATTTGGTGAGAAATATATCATGTGTGTGTGATCTGATTTTTTGATTCTGTAGTTTTGATTATTGCAGCTTCAAGTAGATGTTGTTGTGGTGTAATCTGTTGGGTGCTTTTAATTTTGTTGTTTTAATTGTTTATTATCATGATTCATCTATTATTATCTGGGGTATTTTAGTTTTCACTTTTTTAAGCTTCTTTGTGATTTAGTTTATTTTATTTTTAGTAGCTACAGAGAATTTTGGGGTTTTTTTTTCGTTGATTTTTTGTTTAATTTCATCTGGGTTGATCTCAAGTTGGTTCTTTTTGGCCCTGAATTGTAGGTGTATTGCTAACTGACTTGGAAAAAGGGAGTGTGTCAGGATGGGAAAGGGCTCCAAGATCAACTGCAAGTCAGCTTCTCACAAACTTTTTAAGGACAAAGCAAAAAACCGAGTCGATGATCTGCAAGGCATGTTTATGGATCTACTATATGCAAGGAAGGAGAGCCGCTCAGTTGATGTGGCTGTCCTTGAAGAACAAGTTCATCAGATGCTCCGTGAATGGAAAGCTGAGCTCAATGAGCCCTCACCTGCGTCTTCTTTGCAACAAGTATATATATATATATTTGTCTCATTTTCAGTACATGTCTAGAAAGTGTATGTATTATAATTGAAACACATTTTAAATGAACGTGTATTTATTATTATTAGCACCATTTTAGTACTTGCATATAAATTTGTGCCGAGATATGTCTGTATGTTGTTATAGAGGGGTGATCTTTGATTATTTTCTGTTTGCCACTTATACTTATCCCTTGTCGAGTGTCTGGCTTGAAATGAATTAATGAGTTATGGTTTTTATAGGTTGTATACTATTACGAGGTGTGATTGTGAATTTTGATTTGTGATCTTCATGGTTGATTACAGGATGGTAGTCTTGGGACATTTTCACCGGACATTTATCGACTATTGCAGCTCTATGAGGAGGAAGATGATGCCAGTAGTACATTAACTGCTCCAAAGCCTGAGCCTAATGATCAAATCCTGCCAGTCAGAGATACTGCAGTCTTTCATGAGGTGGTATTATTATAATCGTTTTGTGAGTTTTATGTAGGTTTAAGGTTAGTCTGGAGTTGTTCACAGTTGTTTGATTAAACCTTAATTATTTAAGAAGCATTGCTCGCCATTTATATCAAATTGAGTACCAGTTTTAGAGTCTGAAACTTATATATTTACATTGATTTGCTTATTTCTTTCATGCTCACAACGTATAGTAATAGAGTATTGAAGTTTTTTGATGCGTTGCTTGGTGATGGTTCAGGGATGATTGGACAATTTTAAACTCAGTCAACTGGAGTGTGTAAGTGGTTTATATTGCGAAATGTCTGAGGAGAGAGTGAGCTTATAATTTTAGTATGATCTAGTTTTAGAGTGCCTTCAAGATTAGTTTAGTTGAAACTTGAGTATGGTTTAGAAGAGTGTGGCATGCTGATGTGGCTTGCTCAATGGTTTTGGGGAACCAAATAGGGCTGTGTTCTGACTGCCGAAAGATAAACTCAAATGTTGGAGTTGGCACCTTATGTTTGTATATAAGTGTCATGTGGCAAAATTTGAGATTCTGTACATGTCAGAGATTCTTGAGACACCTTGGGTATTGGATGTATAGGCTTAGCATGCCAAATCTTTAGAGTGTGTTGAGATAACATTACAACCTTTGGGAACAGTCTTAATTTCATTCTAGATTTAAATTAATTAGAAGGAAAGGGTCAATGGGTGCTTGCCTTGTTGATGTAATTGAAGAGGGAAAGGAATATCTGGATTCTTAAATTTCTTCTATTTCTTGCTTGGTATTGGGTTTTCCTGGGAACTCACTACTGCAATATGTTTCGAGCTACCTTGACAAATATGGAATGCCTTGGCTTGGTGGCTGCAGAGAGGGTTAAATCAAGGTGCACCTGTGTTATTCTCTACTGAAGACATTGCTAACAGCTTTAATTGTTACGAGGAGACAAGGTTAAGTGTCTTTAGATATGTGTCTTTTGGGGTAGCCCTTTTTAGCAAATTGATTGACATGCCTTATCGCTGAGAGTATTCTATTTGCAAGTACAGCACCCAGATCTCTATAAATACAACATGAGCTCCCCCCTTTGTGGCTTGTAGGCAGGTATTTTCTCCTAGGTAATCAAGAGACCACCATCAGTTCACTCTTCAGGATTGCCTCGCTCTCTTCCCAGTCTACCATTCTTTACTATCTTTCATAGCTTGGTCCTAAGTAGCCTTCTCCTCCTAATTATGTAGTGAAAGAACCTCCATAAACAGTTTGATTGTCATATGTGGTTGGTTTCCAGGTTTCAAGATGTGGAAGCTTAAAAGCTCTTGGAAAAGTAATTGCAATGAACCTTGTCATGTATCTATTATTACACAAAAGAAATGGAAGTTACTGGAATGGTGTGGTAGAGAGTATTTTAGTGAAAAAAGAGAACGAATAACATGAAGTCTACTCTTGACACCATATGCTTGCAGTTGTTTGGTGGCTGATTTAAATTGAGGACCATGATGCAAATCATTTATTGATTTTGAGCTTATCTCATAATGCCAGTCTGAATATTAAACAGGCTTGCCAATAATTTAGTGGCTGTTAGTGAAGGACAATGGAATGGTGTATGCACACCATGTTCTTTCATAAGATGTTTCCTGCCTTGCCCTAGAGATCTGTGGATGAACATTGATTGAGCTATTCCATAGCCTTCATGAGATCTTTAGATCATTAATTGTCGTTAAACTTGCTGCACATTCATGCTTCCTAGAAGGCCTTTAGTTACTACTGGGCATTGTAAACCGAACCATAAACTTGTGCCTGAACTTTCATTATGTCTTTTCCATCTTGTGCTTGATGGTGCAAACTTGAGACCAGTTGTTGTCATTATATCCTTTTATTTATATATTTGATATTGGAGAAGCACATGCAGAGATTCTCTTGTTTAGTTTTAGAGAGAGTATGCAGTCCCTTTATCTTTAGCATGAAATCCATAAGCTTTGGTTATTGTCTGGATTTCTTTTCACATAAGGTCTACATGTATTGTTTACTTTCTTCATGTTTGTCCTTTGTTGGGCTTAAAAGTGGGGTCGGCTGTTGAATTTTGTAATTTATTTGTTTCAGGGATATGGTGTGAATCAGGGGCAACAGCAACATGGCTTCCCATTAGTCGACCAATGCAAAAACTCCCCTTCTGGAGTCCATGGGACTACAATTAACAGCTTGGAAGGGTCCACTCTGTTGGATTATCATCATTTTGATTTGCATCAAGACTTTGAACAAAACTTCTATACCAGTTTTAATGTTTCAAACTTCAGTGGGGAGGATGCCATGCATCAGATTTCTGGCTATATGCCAAGTATGTGCCCTCCTCCTTCTGCTTTCTTGGGTCCAAAATGTGCACTTTGGGATTGTCCCAGGCCTGCTCAAGGAATGGATTGGTGTCAGGACTATTGCAGTAGCTTTCATACTGCTCTGGCATTGAGTGAAGGCCCACCTGGAATGGGTCCAGTTCTGCGACCTGGGGGCATAGGCCTGAAAGATGCTCTTCTTTTTGCTGCTCTTGGTGCCAAGGCAGAAGGAAAAGATGTTGGCATCCCAGAATGTGAAGGAGCTGCTACTTCAAAGTCTCCATGGAATGCTCCTGGTAAGTGTATTGTTGCTACTTTACATTTTTGGTTTATAGTGGCAATTTGAGTTGGAAGAGTCGTTAATTTCATATTTTGATTGTGGTTTATATGATTGCAGAGCTCTTTAATCTTTCAGTTCTCGAGGGTGAAATAATTAGGGAGTGGCTCTTTTTTGATAAGCCTCGAAGAGCATTTGAGAGTGGAAACAGAAAGCAGAGGTCATTGCCTGATTACAGTGGACGTGGTTGGCATGAGTCAAGGAAGCAAGTGATGAATGAGTTTGGAGGTTTAAAGAGATCCTACTACATGGATCCACAACCATTGAATCATTTTGAGTGGCACCTTTATGAGTATGAGATCAATAAGTGTGATGCTTGTGCCTTGTATAGATTAGAATTGAAGCTTGTTGACGGGAGGAAGAGTGCCAAGGGGAAAGTAACAAATGATTCACTTGCTGATCTACAAAAGCAGATGGGAAGGCTCACTGCTGAGTTTCCCTCTGAAAACAAACGATCTGTTAAAGGAAGGGCAAAAGTTAATGCGAAGGCTGGTGGAAATTTATACTCTGCTTCAAATGTTGTTGCACCAACTAATGAGAAGTTCGAATACGGGTCAACTGAGCAGTTTGATTATCTGATTGAAAATTTAAGTGAGTATTACCCTAGTTGAAGAAACTTCCAAGCATGTAGAGAAAGCTTTATTTTGTCAAGTCTACTTACATCAGCTGAAGCATATCAGTGAAGTGGTGGGATTTATGTGTTTTCACTTGTTCCGTCTGCAGTTTTTGGTCGTCAATAACGCAAGGTCAAGCTCTCTCTTTGGCCGAATGGGGTTTGTCTATAGTTCATTTACATGATAGTGCTGCATTAGACTGTCCTGGATGCTGGAGATATACTAACCTTTGGTTCACAAGTAAGAAAAATGGCTGTTTTCTAGCAGCCCAGTTTTTTTTATAACTGATCAAGATATGTGGTGAACACTCCATTCGGCCAATCTGTGTCACCAGAATTGGATGGGGGGGATGCACACTGTTGCTATATATTTACTTGACATTTTTCTGGTCTGAATACATTATGCTAATTATTTCAGCAGTATGCTGCTAATGAAAAAATACATTCTCAATATTTGTACTTACCTTTTTGTTGATGGGGGTAAAATATCATCTATTTAGGTTGTGTCAAGAAAGAAGAAATTGTTGTTGAATCCTGCTGCCTCCAAAATTTGTAAATGAATGTTACTTTTCATTTGACAGATCATGTTTATTGTTTCTTGTTCCTCTTACATTTTTGTTCACCTGTTTTGCTTTGTTCTCTTGTACGAGAGTTATGCTCAAAATCTCTAGTGTCTATGAGATCATGTCTTCATAACGTTCAGAAGAAAATGATTACCCCCTAGGCCTTTCTTCCCACATCTTATACTATATTAGTATGGTGAGAAGTTCTTTATGTCGCACTACATTCTACCTGTGACAGCAGGGTTCTTGGTAGTTACTGATATCATGGTACGCATAATCTCTCACTACCCCTTTTATGCGTAGAAAATCCAAGTACAGTCGCGATCGACAAACAGCAAAGGTCGAATCCACACAGTGATTCCTCTACGTAGTATTATGTGCCGCAGGGTCAAGGGAAGATGATACAGGGTAAATATATCGAAATTTGTGATCTTGTATTTATTTTGCAGCAAGACATGTTTGTCCCCAGTGGCCGAATTTTAGTCTGCTGCCCCATTGATCACTAGTATCGGAAATTATGCATTTTCCCTGGTAGCTCATAACGTTCCCTTTGCCTAAACTAAAGCAGAGCTTATAGGCGAAAATGGCAAGCCTATCTCGGGGGGAAGTGAAAATGCTACTGAGATCCCCACAGATACATCATCAACGAACACCCTTGGAAAGATGGGTAAAAAATTTATTTCTTAATTGCAATTCTATTCGAAGTGTAACTGAACCCTTGGGAGGATATGTAAGAATTTTATTTGTTAATTGCAATTCTATTCGAGTTGTAACTGATCCCGTTAAAAACTCAACGCAACGTGTTTAAGCTGCCATGTGTATGTAAAAGAAGAATGGTGAATTGTGGTGCAATTGGACAGGTTGGCCGTAGCATCAGTCGTATTGAACCAAAAGTATTCCAGTAGGACATGATTCAATTAAATTTGTGGGGCATTTGGATAATATGGCCATAGCAATAATTAAATTCGGAAACAGTTCTAGAAAATGAATAAAATATCAAGTAAATTCTGCCGTGAGAATAAAGTGTACTCCCCCAACATTTAATTTAACTGCACATTGAAGGATTGGCAAGGTAAAGCACAATGGCCATGATTTGCATCAAATAAGCCATCGAGAAACAGCGCTACAAGCAAAATAAGT
The DNA here is from genome assembly GCA_035584115.1 of Cedrela odorata. Classification (NCBI taxonomy): domain Eukaryota; kingdom Viridiplantae; phylum Streptophyta; class Magnoliopsida; order Sapindales; family Meliaceae; genus Cedrela; species Cedrela odorata. The sequence continues at coordinate 6,842,402 of JAXCLQ010000004.1, forward strand.
ATTCAACATTTCATAAACAGGCTTCATACATACAATACCCATGATTATTTGCCAAATTTAATTACCAATATGCGATTACACACCTTTACCAGTTAGCTACGCAGGCTTAAACTGTCAATATATGTAAATGGGCACCTACTAGACCCACCAGGCACAGATATATTAAATGCTTGAGAGAGTAATTTTCCATTCAAACACCTAAATTGGTACTCCAGACAGAAAGCTTTTCTCCTAAGCACCCTCATCTTCAAGGTTGTTAACCCGTTCACATTCATCAATCCATTCACTGTATCTGCAGCCGTAAGCTCTAAATAAGTAAAACAGCCAAAGAAGGGGGAGAAGGGACAGATCGTACAGAATAAGAGATATGTTCTCAGATTGGTTAAACTTACATGTCTATTGCCTCAGTTAAAGCTGCAGACACAGATAAGAAAAAAAAACATACATCAATTATCAACACAATTTATTTGAACTTAAACAAAATAAAAGTAACAAGCAGACCAAATAGTTCAGATCAGATTCTAATTGTTTTAACCCATTATTAATCAGCAGGTTCGATTAGTAGCTAGCTCAGATATATGAACCAGATCCATCTTAATCAACGCCTCTAAGAAGTTCCAACAGGATCTGATTCTGTTTCACTTTCTATTTTCACCATAGCACTAACCTCTATAAAAATAATTAAACACAACCATAATCATAGTGTTTCACCATTTCAACAAAACTCATCCACACTACCAAATGCTCGACTGCTATTAAATGTAGAAACTAAAAAAGCCTCAAAACTGTTATCAAGTTTGTTTAATATTATAACAAAGTACCTGTGATAGTAGTGCTGAAGCTCTCTTGGCATATATTGCATATAGCTTCGCCGATTAAGTTCTTCATATCACTGAAACCACATAAACACCAAAAGTCAGTGCACAACTTTGTAAACTACAATATTAACATTAATAGCTCAGAGAGAGAAATTTTCATTATCATCTAAGTCACCAAATGGAGATATTAATGACTCAAGATTTTCAAGCAGATTATATAAACTCCTTCACGAATAAAAATGACGAAGCAGACATAAAAGTTGAATAAATTCTTACATGCGACACTCAACACTGGTGCCATGGTTACAGAATGGACAACTGAAGACAGTGTCAAGCTTGTCCATTCGCTTCTTGGGAGGTGGCTTGGCCCTTGACTTTCTCTTTCCCATACCTCAAAAATGTGAATTAATCTTCTATTTCCTTTATTGGAATCGCCCAAAAATTCTGTATAGCAAGATAAACAAAACGAAACCTCTTTTGTAAAATTTAACCAAACGAAAGAAAAACCATAAATTAAAACAATCAGATTCACAGTTATTAACTAAGTTAATAACATAATTTCGTTTTCATCAAATAACTTCCTACTTTAAGTTGAAATTCTCGCCTTTCGTCAAAAAAAGATACAAAGATCAATTTTTCTCGAAACATTTCTCAGCAACCAAACAGTGTGTACATATAATATGCAAGAAAAGAAAATTTCACCCAAGAGAAACCCAACCAAACAATTAACACGCACCGAGATTGACAAAAATAGGTAATTGACTGTAATTCAATTATTTAATATTTCGACCTGCAATTATTATCAAAATTATGAACTAATAAATCAAAATAGAGGCAAGTTTATCAAACAGAACAATTTAATAAAAGAAAAATCAAATAACCTGCGAAAGATCGCTGCTTAGTCTCGAAGCGGAAACCCTAGATTTGTTGATGACAACAGCGATGAAGGGAAGAAAAAGAGTGAGCGACAGCTTAAATTATGATATTCGTCAAGATAAAAAAAAAAAAAATTTCTAGGTCGGTTGGCAAACGACGTCGTTACACGTTTCCTCTTCTACTTGATGTGGATTTACCGCCAGTTTTTAATTTTTGCTTTAGTTAGTCTTTACTGCGTTTATTTTCCGATCGCTCGACTGGCCATCCCTTCGCAAGCCGATCTTTGGCCGACTGATTAACACGCGCCTTGTACACTCGGACGTTCAGAAGCCTCCGAAACCCTAACCCTCCATCATCAAATGGCACTCACTAACACACTCGCTTTCTTCTCTTCTTTTGCTTCTCCAAATTACTCCTCACAAGTACAAAAATTCACTTCGCTGCCCTCCCCTGCATTTCTCCTAAAACGACCGCGTCTTTGTCCACAGAGCAGGAGGTTTTAAAAGCCGTAGTGGAGTCCGATGGGAAGACGCTTCCATGCGTCAGAACCTACGTGAACGACATGGCTCGCCTCAGCCTTGTTGGAGCTGTCGGCTTCGACCAAGCTCTTACCGCAGCTGCAGCCGATGGAGGTCAAGCCGCCAACGAACATGTCCTTTCTGGCTTTCCCGCGATGGTCATCGAAACTGTTTTCCCAGGTTCTACTTTTCACCTGATTGGTCGGTTTTTTTGGTTAATTATTTGATAGCTTTATATCTTAACTTAAATGTGCTTACATTCATGATAAACTGATGATTGTAAATAAATTTATTTGACATTACTTAGTTTATGTTATCAACAAGAATGAGCTAATGTTTTTGCTTCTAAATTTTGATAGAGTTGCTGGATTTAATTTGTTAATTTGGGATATTATATCCAAACTTCAATGTTAAAAATCGGATAAGTGTAGTGAGTTTTACTAATGTTGAAGAACCCTGGAGAGTTAATATGATGCAAAATTGTGTAGCATTCAGGTGGTATTATTATCACAATACCAAATGGTACGATCACGATCAACTTGGATTGTATCTGTTGTATAATTATAGAAAGTTATTATTATTTTGTTTTCTTTTTTGATGAATGAGAGGTCTGAATTCAACTGTTCTTTCTAGTTTTTGCCTGCTAGGAAAGTTAAAGAAAAGCCGAATAAGATCAGAAAATCTCTCACTAAAGATATTCTGTCCAGCTCTACATCTACAAACATACTTGCAATGACAAACAAGTAGTGATGCAACAGCTTTGGAACTTTCATCTTGTTTTGTTCAGACCTGGAACAGAGAGAAACATGAAGGATATTGAAGAACCAAGAGAGGTTAGAGCCCATTTCTTCTTTTTTATGCTTTTGTATTTTGACATCTGCATCACTATGTTGTGATGTCATATTAATATGTCTGTAGTGCAGGTGCCACTTGATAATGATAGGTTCAGTTCTCTTATTCATTTGGTATCAGCAGGTTCCAGCTTCTTTCACCGTCAGCTCTTCTGATGAATGGCTTATCTCCATGCTGGCTGAAGTTGTTTGCATGTCTCCTCGCCAAACTACCGAAAGACATTTTCTTGATAATTTATTGGCTGAAACTTCAAGTAATTTCTTCCTCTGGTTTCAGAGGCCCAAAAAGATTGTATCGAAAGATTCCTCTGTTATTGTGTACATATTATTTGAAGATGAGATAGTCAGAAATGCCAAGAGTCTGCTAGAAACTTTCAATTCAATGAAAGAAAGGTTAAAGCAACTTCGGTGGACACCATCAGCTCTCTCTAAGTTGGTAAGGATTGATGGCCCTGAGTTTAGTGCTTGGACAAGTGAGTGCGTTCATGCTTACAGGCTAGAAATTGATGCTAGTAGACTTAAGGATGTAAAGTTTGAAGGTTGGAGAAAATTTGCTGCGAATAGGTGGGCACTCCCATATGGTATTTTATCGCTCATTTTTGTTTCTTGGCTTTTAGCGCTATCGTGCTTATGTGGGTTTTAATTAGGATAGCAATGTTCATGATGGCAAAATCTTCACTCTCCTCCCCGCGCATGACAATAAAAAAGTAGTGCATAGAATAACTAATAATTTGCCATAATTGGTGAGGGTGAAAAAGCCTGGTTTGTTCATTTGCAATGATGAAGAGTGATTATCATGCGTATTTGTTTTATTTACTTTTTTTTATAATAAATATATTCTCCCTCTTATGAATTTAGTTTTCGAAATTTGTAGGTTGGATTGGCTGACATATTAGATATGTACTATGTAGATATTTTCTCACTGCCAAATAAACAGCTATCATGTGGTGCGGTTGCCAACTACACCAACTTGTACTACCCAAATCCGCATCAGTTGTCTATTCTATTATGTCTGTCGGGTTAAAGCTAAAGATTGAAAGCCTTGATTTCATGTAATTGCTAAATTCTGTGTAGAAAATGTTCTTGGCCCTCTGGCTTGAATATCTGCGACTCTTGCTAGTGGAATTTTTCTCATCACCGTCAGCGCTATTAGTCAACTTTGTTTGCCTCATTTACGCATGGGAGAAAAATTTTCTGGAAATCACAGGTCTCTCTGCCTTCATCTGAAAGCCAGTATGCAATACATCAGCCTGTAGATGCTGCAAAGGTATGTATGAATGAATGCATTCTAGCTGTCCGGTAATTCAATATTCTATTTTGTTTAAATAATTTGGCACCCCCCGCATACTGGTCATTGATTCTTTTACACATCTCCCGGCAACATAGAAGTTTATACTTGTAGGTGGCAGATGGAACTTAGTAGTTATCATTTTTCATTTGTTTGCTTCATCTTTTACTCTTCTTTTTGTTTTCTTCATTTTGAGAGAAAAGTAAAACTTGGACTTGATGTGGATAGTTGGAAGCATTGTGCGTCTCAATTATCAAAAGGATTAAGGATGCTTTTAATTGGCGTGGTGACATTATGAATTAGTGCTTGGATTGGAGAAATACCTAATTACTTGATATCTTGCAAACATGATTACGGTAGTGGGAGAAATTCAGCTGATTCTGCTGCTTTGGAGAAAATTGATGCAGACATCAAATCATCTGTGCAAGATATTGCTAGTTATCAGGTAATCAGATTTGGCAACTTGTCTTTATTTCTCTGCATACTCTTTTTGGCATGACAATGAAAAGGGGAGAAAAACAGCACAAAAATAAAATCAAATTTAAATACAAGACATGCATGTGCCATGTGCTT
>JAXCLQ010000004.1:6872504-6886805 GCA_035584115.1 Cedrela odorata
AGGAAGTATCTGAAGAGGAAGCATCTGGAGAGGAGTCGGGAGAAGAATCAGAAGAGAAATCTGAAGTTAGTATAGCCATGTTTTTCTATATGTTTTGGGTTGTTTTATATGAATTACTGTTAAAAATTGGAACTCACCTCTGTTTGACTTTGATGTTAGCAGAGGCGGAAAGGCACTCAAGGTTTGATTGAGATCAATAATCCTAATTTGGTCAAGGCAAAGAATTTGAAAGCTAAAGATGCGGATGTAAGTTTTGTAGGTTCCCATTGTAAATAATATATTACTGACATTTATATTCCTATTCGTTAATCTAAGTATCTTTTTTTTTTTCGATCTTCTGCAGTTTGGGAAAACAACTGAACTTTCAGGCGTGAAAGGTCTGTAAATGCTAATTTTGTTTAATCGTTAGAGGACTTTTTTTAGTGAACTATTCTGTTACACAATCATTTCAGACACAAGATAGGATGCATTCTTGGATAGAGAAAACATGAACTTAATGTGCCAATGTTGAAATTATTGTCCATTGCCAGAATCTTCCTGTACAGCAATCCTTAGTTTTCTTCAATTTTTATCTGTGTTTGCAGAGAGGAACTAGAGAAGCAGAGAGCTCATGAGCGTTACATGAAGCTGCAAGAACAAGGGAAAACAGAAAAGGCAAAGCAAGATTTAGGTGAGTTCTTGGGTTAAGCTATTTCTCATGTTTTATTGAGTTGTACAATGTTCAACCTTTGGTAATTGAATGAAGAACTGGGTTAACAAATGATACTGACTTTAGATACGTGCAAATATTTTTTAACTTGCATGGTGGCATATATTTTTACCAGCTCATTCCTCTTTCGCCTAGGCCATCTAATTATTTATGTTAACCTGATTCATCTATCTTGTCCATGCCCAAAGAGAGAATGACCAAGCATAAAGCTTGTAGATCTTGTCATTACCAAACCGAACTTATTTGTAAATTTGTTCACCACTGGATGGATTGTTTCTCTCCTTTTCTTTGATGAACACTTCTCTTGCCACCCAAACTCTCTTTCCTCCTCCTCACTATTACATTTTGATTTTTTTCTTTGTTTCACATGGGATGATTCTGGTTGGTTATGCCAGAATATATCTAATATTTGTGATATTGACTTATTGCTGGACGTGCAGAACGTCTAGCCCTAATACGTCAACAAAGGGCAGAAGCAAGTAAAAAGCGAGAAGAAGAAAAGGCTGGTAGTGTTCTGTGATTATCATTCAATGATTTTTGTTGGTGTTTCCAGATATATCTATTTGCCAACTGACAAATATACATTCACCTGTTTCAGCTAAAGAGCAGAAGAAGGCTGAAGCTCGCAAATGATGTTCCTGCAAAATATCACACAGAGAAAGTTCATGTTGCCTGTAGTGCAAGAAATATTTTTTCCTCCACAGATTATTTTGTAGTTGGTGTATAAACCACAAAATTGGATCCGGTTATTGTTTTTTAAAGAATATTTATAGTGTTTAATAGAAGCTTTTAATTTCTGATATTATTGATGAATTACTATTTATATGACCATATAAAGAAGGATTTCAAGTTATAGGATCATTGCTAAATGTTGTATGAAAGTCATCATTGTAAGGCTTAAACTTCTTACCAGGCTATATAACCACCATTGGTGTAATGTCTTTCACTTGAACAAGAATACATTTTTCCCTGAGCGGCTCCTTCTAGTTAGTACCTGAACTTTATTTATTTGAGATTGACTTCAACAAGAAGAATATCATTACCCCAAAATATGAAATGATTAATATTAAGTATTTTGTACTATAAATTTTAGATTTAAAATTATAAAAAAAAAAACCAAGCACTTATTTTAGAGATAATTTTTAAATTTTTTTAAAAAATAATTGTGTTATTTTATTTTTTTACTAAAATAATTAAGAAAATAGAGTTTGTACGAAAATATCTCAATAGTTAAAACTTAACGAATTTTGAAGTTTCAAACACTAAAATATAGAGTAAAAATGTTGTTCCGACTAATTTTACAATCAAATCATCATCTAAAATATTTATTATTGATTAATTTGGTAAAAAAAAGTATTATTTTCTATAAGTTGACTTTAAAATAGGGTTTTTTTGGAAAATTTTCTCTTTTTAAACATTAAATATATTTGTATTTTATAGAAAAATAAAATGAACTAAAATAGAAATTGCTGGGAGACAGATGTCATTAGTTTGACAGATGGCAAAATATGAAGAAGATATAAATAAGAAAAGTTGGATTCCTTAGGTAAGGTCGACACAGTATGACAGACCAGCAAAACCCCCAAAGCTTCCAAAACCTTCCCTCTTCTTCAACTCCGGAAACTACCAATACAAACACCTCAGGCCAAAGGGTCCGGTATCAGAGCCCGCCGGAGGTAACAGAGGGCAAAAAGTTCCGGTATCCGAACCCGCCTGATGTAACAAATCCTGACCAGGCAACACTTAGAGAGCAATGGAGGTTTGCAATCAAGCAGTATAGCAGATGGTACTCTCAAGCGTGGGGCACCGCGATTCTCGCCGGTCTGTCTTTCTTTGCACTTGGGTGGATTATCAAGGGCTCCAATCCCCTGCCTTCTTATAAGGGTGATTCCAATGCCTCTCCTGATGCTGATGCTGATGCTGAAAACCATAATGCCAAGTGAAGCTCGCTCATTGATCGATGGTTCTTGAATGTGCGTAAGTTTGATTTTTCAGTTTTGGGTTTCTGAATTACCATTCGAATAAGTTAGTTGCTGGATTTTGTTGATACTTGTTACCAATGGGTTTATTTGATTTGGTCAAATACTTAAGCAAGAAGCACCGGGAAATTTGAGAATGGAAGCGAATCAACTAAGTAGTGGATTAAGTTATAATAGTAGAATATATTTGTAAAACGCTTTCCGGTGTAGAGTACACTGTCTTAATAAATCTGAGTTGCTTGGATTCTTCGAGGGTTCTGGTCTCTGTAGCTCTAGTTGATTGCTTTTAGCACTTGATTGATTCTGTTAATTGAGTTGAAAGGAGCTGAATCTCGTTTTTAGCTGCCATTCTTCAATTTACCTGCGTAATATACAAGTAGGTTTGTATCAAATACAAATGACTACTTCTCACCGCCGCTATCCTCCTTAGATGCGTAATTTGCTTGGTTACGGTCATTTTGAATTTTCAAATAAAATTGCTTTCAGGTCTCAGAAAATATTTTCTAAGTTTTTTCTTTTTTGGTGAGATGGAATAATGTCTTGTGGATTTGTTTTACTCCTTGTCTTACCTAAAAGTTAAGTCTGGTTTGGGAAGTGGCATTGGAAAATTTCTATATCAGGTTGGATTTAGAAGTTAAAACTTTTGATGATATTGGCTCCAAGTATGTTTGATATCTGACACAGGACACAAAGTACATTAAATTTGGAATGATGCTTGGTTGGGGGGCATGAAGAAACACCATGAATAACTTGAGGATTTTATCTATTAGTTGCAATCTATTTTATGCCATTTCTGTGCTTAGTTTGTAATTCTCTTTTCATGAATCATCTCATTTGTATTGACCAATCAATTTGTGGTAATGCATTTCTAATATTGTAATTTAGATCTATTGTAGCCCAACAAATTTAATTGTCTTTGTGAAGTGGTTGCTACCTGTTAGTGTGCTGTAGGATAGTAGCAATAATTCCAGAAGGAGACATCAACATCAACTCTTTTTTCATTCTTTCCATCTGTTTGCTCCTATTATTAGCCGCAAAGATGAGGTACTCACTCAAAGCTTTGCAGGTAATAATAGATTCTGTTCTCCATCTATTTTAACTGCATGTCCACCAGAGAGTTCTCATTTCACCAGCCAATAACAATTGTTCCCATTGTTCAAGGAAAACCTTCTTGATATAGAAGAGGGTCAGGTATTTTTGGTACAAATCCTTACCCCGGATATTGAGTGAAAAGAAAAAGAGAATTGGAGGGCTGTGTGATTTTGTTTTCACTCTTGCTGATTATGAATTAATTCTGATTTCCACTTTGTTTAACAGCCTTGCTTATTTTCCTCTGGTCTCTAAAATTTTATGAAATGATTGTATCTTTGAGTTAATGGTTTTTGCTTCATTTAAATGCCAGACTTTATTTATGCTTTTTGGACGATGATTTTCAGGCTGGATTTATGGTTAGATGTCAAAAAATGGGGATATACCACTGCATCTGGAGTCTACAGCTGATGTTTAAACAGGTTTTGATGTACAGTGTACATGAAATGTGAATGTTATATCATAGTTTTCTGTTAAGTAATAAAGTTTTGTGAGTGGATAATTCTGGATATATCATGGATGGAGTCAGAAATTGGTTGTTAGCTTTTATTTTGCACTTATGTCCATAAATGATCTTAATCTTTGAGCAGTTGTTCCACCAGTGTAACCATGTAATATGAATTTTCTGTGTTATTTCTTTACTTACAAAAGTTTGTCAATGATGCAGTTTATTTTCACTTTAAAAAAATACAAAAAGAACAAATAAACGGGTAAATTATTCGACATGATATATGTTTGTGGGTACACAAGACAGAATCGACTTTAATATGCCTCTGAGAATTTTCGTTGGTACTAAAGGAACTTTTGATATAAAAAAAAAAAGGTGGAGCAAATTGCTGAATTTTTATTCTGGCACGACGATGGGGTTTCAAAGATTACTGTTCACTGAGAGAGTTCTTAGTTTCCAGTCCTCCAACGGTGCTGCTGCTAGTGAAACTATTTTCATCAGACCTCAGAATACCATTTTCAACACTTGGAAGTTAACTATCAAAGTGGGTAATTCATTCATTATCTGTTGAGGCTACTGGGATTGAAGGATCAATATCTACTCAATCCGATGTATAGTAGTAGTTGGCTTGCCGGAAAGGAGAGAGGAGCAAAATCTAGTGTTAATTCAATAATGAAGCAATTTCTCTTCCAATTTCCGTGGATTACAGGGTCTGTGTTTTCTTCTGAAGTTTTTGTTCTGTCAAAGCTTGCAACAGGCAAAGAAGGCGAGAGGATGAAAATAAATTATACCCGTAGATAATGAAGAAGCATCTGATATGGAGCATTTTCAAACCAAACTTTTGTTGTAGAATTTTTCCCGCTCATTTTCTATAAGACGAAACTGGAGAAGTAAAGCTAAAGCTAAGAAGCGATCAATCTTGTTTGAATATAAGCTGATTATAGATAAAGAAGTGCAGAAAAATATTTTTTCTTCTGAGTACAGAACAATTTTCATAGACCCGATACTTGGTGGAGTAACTTGGGCAGGGTTCTGGTGTTGGATCGAATATACGTAAATCAATGACAATGTTTTCTATGATAAACTTATAGCAATTGCATTCGTTACCATCGTGATTTAGTCCCAAAATTTTAATACGCTCCTGTGTTAATCTGTAAAACAAAACTGCTATACAGGAACGCAGAGCTCATGACAACAAGAGAACACAGATTTGTGAATATGAAAATCTGCTTGCGCCAAAAACTTTTAAGTACATTAGATTGTAATAATTATTCAGCATGTACATCAAGAAGTAGAAAGGTTCTGTTTCCACAATCCATTGAAGCCAGTCTTCTTAGAAATGGTATTTAGGCCACAAGTTCGACCTGTTAATATTTAGTTGAAACATTGTCAGGCAGTCAGGAAAACCTCTACGGATATATGAACAGGGAATAGACTATCAAAGATAGTATTTCTCAGACTTTTCCTCGTATTCAAGTTGAACAACATCCAGCTTTCTTCACAGCTGATACATCATCTTTGGATCTAACATTAATCATCTGTCCTTTGGGCAAAGCTGCAGGGTCATTTCCAATTTCAAGAGTCTTCTTGCTTACAACGCGATAGATCTGGGTCAGCACTTCTGTGAAGGCATTCTCAACATTCATGGACTCAAGGGCAGATGTTTCCATGAAAAAGGTGCTCTCTCGTTCTGCAAAAGCTGTGGCATCTTCAGTGGAAACTGCTCGCAGATGACGCAAATCTGCCTTGTTACCATCAAGCATGATCACAATGTTGGAATCTGTGTGATCCCGGAGCTCCTTCAGCCAGCGCTCTACATTCTCAAATGTAACATGTCGTGTGACATCATAGACTAGCAGAGCACCAACAGCCCCTCTATAGTATGCACTTGTGATAGCACGATACCTTTTGCAAGAAAAATGAATTATATTCAGAGAACTACAATCCAAAGAGCCAAATTTTAGTAAATCTCAATATATTTTATCAAGGCCGCAGAGAAGAACCATTGTAGGGAGCTGTATTTAAAACTTTACAGTATGTATATCATTTTTGCAAGTATACTTGAATCAATAAACAGTACTGAGGAAAAACAGAAATATAATTTTCTGAAATACAAGCAGATGAAGAGAGAAATTGGTATGAAACTGAAAGGAAGGAAGAAGGATCGCGTTAGCTTTATATTTATGACGACCATGAAGATGAACTCTTCAAACAACACTCTATAAAATCACAAAACAGTATCATGAAATGGCAACGAGCAGGGTAGCACCTATATACAGAGGCCTCCAACACAAAAATTTAAAATTTAAGACACAACGGAAACTATAAAAGAGCAGGAAAATGGGGTAAACAAAGCCGCAAATAAAAGGGGACCACGGAATCTAAAATTCCTTAAAACATATGAATGTGTCTATATATTTATTACTTCATTAACATACCCACCTCAAAACGCAAGACTAAACCGAAACAAAGAGCGACCTACAAGTCTCAAGATTGTCCGACAGGATCCAATAACCTTTAGTGATAAGCACAGAACTTCACGTCAAACTTCCTGTTTTGCTCCAATTAACTACAGCAAACATTATGGCACCACGCTAATATAAATTACCAAAGTAATCTCATAAACACACAAACAAAGAGAAACTCTTCCGGGTTCAATTCAACAAACAGCCCCTACATATTTTTTTTTTCTGGGTTAAAATGCCATGGCGTGAAACAAAGTCGTTTACATCAAAGAAAGAAAATTTATATCTATGATGAACATAGAGATGAATCCATCAAACAATACTTCATATAATCACAAAACAGAAAAATCCCAGATCTAAAAACAAAAAAAAAATACCTTTCTTGGCCAGCTGTGTCCCAAATCTGGGCCTTGACGATCTTATCATCACAACGAATGGTACGAGTAGCAAACTCGACGCCAATCGTGGACTTGGATTCGAGACTAAACTCGTTGCGCGTGAACCTAGACAACAGGTTGGATTTTCCAACACCGGAATCCCCAATCAGCACCACCTTGAACAAATAATCGTAGTCGTCGTCCGCTCTGTACGCACCCATTTGATAATTCTCAGATTGGAAGAAAGATTTTGCTTCGACAAAAACGAAAACAAAACCGCCAGTGTTGGAATTCCTTGTCGTTGTAACGTTGGCTGCTGGCGGAATTTCTTTATTTAGTATAAGTTGGCCAAACAACATATATTTCAGGATATCGGTAATAGTCGACCAAATTCTGTGCGTTAATAAAATTGTCTGATTTAGCTAAAGGCCCATATACTATCAAAATTCTAAGAAACAAATGTAATGAATGGGCCGACAGCTTATTCCATGACCCAAATTATTGCATCAATTGTATGAAGAGAATTAAATCTTAGGCTATTCCTTTAAAACTGATCAAAATACAGTCAATCTCAGTATTCAACATTCATTGCTACTCAGAAAATGCCAAATTTTATTTCATATTAGTATGAAAACATCATTCTTTCAATTTTAATTTTCTAAATTCATACGAAGAATCTGTTTAATTTGTCATAAACACAAGGTTTTAAGGGATCACGTCTTATGTATCAATAACCTCCTATTTTATAATCGTGCTCTAAGCACGCATTACCTTGAAAATGCAGGTCAGTTTATGTAGATATCTATGTATTGTGAAAATTTCCATGAAATAAATGTTGTTGGAAGTAACAAGAACGATAGTGACTGTGGAAAAGTCTCAGAATTTTCACTCGATTTTGCGAAGGATAAAGTGAACTCCAGATCAAAAAGGAGTAAGACAATCACATCATATTCACTGTTCGAATTACTTAATCCCCTCGTGATTGTCTGTAGATACGAAAATGCAACAGAAAACACGCGTGCTACGAAAACTCAGACTCTGATCGAATTCAAAAGCTTCAGGTTTTTTCATACTTTGATTTCTCATTTCTTCAACATTGGCTCTTCTCCACTCACTTTGGATCTCAAAACATCTGTAACGCCATTAAAGAGAGAGAGAGAAACTAACCAGTTACCCCACAACTTTGAATGGGGTCGTGGCTGTCATGATTAGCATACGTGATGGTTCATGCAAAACACCGTGCTGTGGCTTTTGTGAGTGATTGACGTAGGGGGTGGAATTTTTTTGCAGACACTGATATATCTAAATCGCTTGTCAAATCCAAGTGTACAGTAGTAATACTGTTCTCATCAATTTGCACGTAAAAAATCTGCATCACTCAACAAAACTTGAGCCAGACAACAACCCCATCTATACTTCAAAGAAGCCATGATTTTATGTACTACTCAGCATGCAAATGTCAAAATCAAGTTAAACCCATTGTTATTTGTTCGAGAAAAACATTAGTACCGTTCCATTTCTGGGCAGATCTTGGATTCTTGCAAGCAATATATTGTTCAAAATAGAGCACATAAGGAGACCAGCTCAGCTTAACAAAAATGTTAATAGATTTTTGAACAAGAAGAAAACATTAAGTTAGAAATATTTCAGATGAAAGAAAACAATTAATGAAACCTTATGGCAAATCAATTGTGTTGTGCACCATATATAAGTTGTAGATGGACCTTAAAGGAAACCCTAGTTTAGGTATTGAATGTACTGGCAATGTTTAGTTTGAAAATTGAAATTATAATCCGAGTCGTCAAAATTTGAGCTGCTGAATGAATGCGTAATTTGGGTTATCCCTTCTAAGGTTCATCATTAATAATTACTTGATAATACATGAATATAAAGTAGAAACTGAAAATGTGTTTTGGGCTCGATGACCCAATGTTCCCATTGGAGAATGTGTTCTAGGTTTCGTATATACTCAGAAATATTTAAAATAATTTTACTGTATCATATTAATCATATAATAATCTGATAAAATTTTAGAATATATTATTATTTTAGAAATTGCTAATCATGTTAATGGTATCACAAAGTAGTTGTACTACAATAACATTGTAGACTTTCACAATGAGTATCATTAAGGACGCAATTAGAAGATGTTTTCTTCTCGGGGAAATTATTCATCCCACCATCTATTAATTACCATTGCTTGTCTACGTTTTCTATAATAATTACTTTTGTTGTTAATTATCACACAGATAGCAAAGCAAGAGTAAGGAAAGATATGCAATATATATTGCTTTAACACAAAAAAAAAAAAAAAAAAAAGGGAATACATTCGTCCACAAATTTTCCAAATATCCAAGACCCATAACATAGAGTTTTCAGCAAGCCAATAAGTCTAATGCTAATTAACCATAAAAGAGAGATAGATTTATAGAGGAAAGAAAGGAAGACAAGCACACAAGACCCATTGCCAGTCTCCTCGGCTTTCCAAGCTTTCATACTTCTAAATCTGCAAACCAAGAAAAAGCATTAATAATTAATTGACGTCATTAGTAACGAAACCTTCACAGTGCATAGGCAACAAGTCATTAAGAGATCATTAGTGTGTGTATTAAAAGTCAATAACAGCTACAAAATCAAGATTAATTAATAATTACCTTGTTAATTTCAACTTCTAAACGATTCCATATCGACAAATTAAAGAAAATTTCAACCGCTTAACAAATAATATATACATCGAAATTGGATTATATGGAAAGAGGGTAGGTTTAAAGTGATACATTTTCACACGGTCATGGAGAAGGGCTTAACATGCGTACCAGATAGTAAAATGAACCATGATTGAGAGACTGAAGGGTGACACCCCACTCGTTTGTGAGAACAGGCTGGCCAGAGGAGTTAATCAACACAGCATCTTCACCAAAAGCCTCACGCACATTGAAGGGTCCAGCAGCAACCTCAAAAGCGACGTCATTGATAAACACCGTTGATCTTGCCTCACCACCGTGCCCCACTGGATCTGATTCCCCAACATCTACCAATACAAAAAATAACTTCTCCATTTTATGTGTGTAAATATACAAGTTAGACCAACGCAATAGTCAATCAGAAGATCAGCCATGCATACGTCCATCATGACGCAGACCGCGAATTGTGGGTCTATAAAGACAAATTCACCTTCATAAATTCTCCATTTATGATTGTTATATACGTCCTCTCACACAAAAAATTTGAAACATCGACATCAATCACGTCCATGAATTGTTAGTGACCCTACTTGATCGGATATATACTGGAAGTGTGTAAATTATGTATGAAGAAGGACAAATATATCTCCGTGCCCAAGAAAATTTTGTATTTCTTTACATATTTTATAGGGGTGTAGGTATATGAAGAAAAGTTATTATACTTTCTACCGTAAAAAAATGAAGAAAAAAAAATACATACCTTGAATTGGGTTGATAGTAGATGGAACAGTAACAATACTTGAAGGAAGAGCAGGAGCAATACTGAGGAAACTAGGAACAGTTGTCGCAGTGTAACTAAGCTGTGGTTGCATCTTCATTGTGTCTTCTTGTTCCTTCTTTGTAGATCCATGGTTCATTATCTCACTGAGCAAAAGACTAGTGCAAGGACCATGTTGCTGTTGATTAACCTGAACCACGTTTGAAAGGTCAGAGAAACCAAAGCCTTGAGTTAAACCTATTCCTTCTGTCGGCTGAATCGGAAAGAAGAAGGGTTCGGTCAGGAACTCGTTATGGGCCTGAAAATATGTCTGGTTCACCGACCCAGTTGGAGAATTGGACATATCCATAACATTTGGAGAACTCAAAGAGAGAGTCTTATTAGATCCTGTGCTTGGAGAAGATTTCTCAGACGAGGAAGAAGAAGACGAAGGACAGGTTATGGTAGTGGAAACGGAGGTGAGTTGAGGGTTTTGATTGGTTTGTTGGGATTGTTTTGAGTTTTGGAGGTGGCGCAGCTTGTGTTTGCTCCTCGATTTTCTGTTTTGGAACCAGTAAAAGACATTTGCATCGCCAACTTGGCCATACTCCTGCAATTGAGTTCTGATTCTTCTTATCTCTTCCCTTGGAGGGTTAACCATACCTGAGTTAAAGATTGCTTCGAGTATACGAATTTGCTCTGGTTTTGGATTCCATCTTTGCTTTGGCTCTGGGCTGCGTTCTTCACATCCAGGAACTGCTGCAACAGAAGATTAAATGCATACCTTTTTGAGTCCATAAATCATGAATTATAAGAAATCAACTGTCGAAAGGACAAGATCAATAAGATAATTGGCAAATTCATGATTGGTTAAGCGCATGAGATTAATGAGAAAAAGATAAACTCTAGAACATGATTGTTAGTCGTTTCTTCGACTGCAATTGTATGATTACCTGTGGCGTAAGAGGTTCTGTGGCAACCCGAAGACATGAGAGATGAGTTGATGTCATGCTGCCATTGGTGATGGTGAGTGTCGCAGGGCTTGGACTTGAACATGCTAGGCCAGTTTCTGTTTGATGAAGCCATGCTGATGATGATGCAAAGTTTTTTTTTAAAAAAAAAAATCTAAGGTAGATATCCAAGTAACCAACCAAAGAGAAACAACAACAAAGGAGCCCTTTTGCTGCTCTAGTTCTTGGTACTGAATCCTCTAGGCAGACATAACATCTCTTCTTATAGCCTCCTCACCTACCCCTGTGTTCATTTAATTTAAATTAAAAAACAGTCCTTTTCATCAAACTATAAAAATAAAAAATAAAATCATTTAAAATTTTACAAAATTAATATAAAATGCAGAAAACCCACAACAGGAATCGCCTGTCGAAAGATAAACATGAAAGGAAAGCAAAATAAATAAAAAGGGGAAGATGGAAATTAGTCCCCCATCCTTGCTTACAGTTTTGCATTAAAACTGAAATACTGCCTCTCTACTCAAAGAACAAGCTAATTCCCCTGGACGAGAAGCAAAGGAAACATGGAAAAGAATACATGCTGGCGCTTAAATAGAATCTTCATCTGAGTTGACAGGAAGCTCTTAATGCAAAGAAAAAAGAGTAGTTTTGTAACTCCAAAGTGTGGAGAGAGAATTAATGAATGAGAAAGGTGAGAGGGAGTTCTGTAACTCTATAGAAATGGGTTGTTCTGATCAGTTTGCCTCTTTCTATTTCATATTATCTATTTATTTTTTCCAATTTTCCATGGAGAGGATTCTCTTCCTCAGTTTGGTCTTGCTTGCAGTGTATTAATGGGAGGATGAATGGGGTAGATATAATTGTGGGATTATTCTAATGGAAGAGGTTGTTGCAGAAATAAATATGGGGTGAGTGATGTTTGAAAGTCAAGTACTTAGCTAAGGTTTGATTGGAAAGCGGTGGTGGGATAGTAATTGCAACTTCTGGATTGTTTTGGGCAAAGTAAGGCTGGGTTTGGCTTTCGAATTGACTCGAGGGCATTTATTTATTACATTCATTTAAGCATATTTCGCAGACTAATGTTAAACAATGTTTTAGCCAGTAAAGCCAGCATGCATTAATATCTAAAATATTAAATATTAGCGTTGATCATTCATCTATTAATTAAAATTTTTGGGTTAAATAGTTACTCAACATAATGTTAAAATCCAAGTTTTTGAGTTCAAATTCTACATTTATCTTATATATCTGGATCTTCAAATCCCTATCAATAGAGAAGAGGCATATTAAATTGTTAATGCTTTGTAAGTTAATTATAGAGTTTGACTACGTACATAGAAGTCAATAGCATTCTATCAACCGGCTACATTGCCTCGTTGCTTATATGGTTTGGATGCCAATCTAAAGAATTATAAGATTTTAAGTTTATGTAATAGCATAGTATTTCTTCAGGATGCATGGCAGGATCGAAAGACGAAGAACTGAATAAGAGATTTGCCAACAAAAACAAAAGAAATGACTAGAAATCGAACAACCAAATAAGTCTGAAACATGATGACAAACTGTCCTGAACTTATGGCAACTATACCTCGTGACAAAAACACACATCACTTGGACTAATTTATCCTGAGTAAGAGATTCTCTGAGCCACAGCGAGCCTCTCTGCCTTGCTATCATACTAGGGCTGGAAATTAGTCAAATTGTGAATAACATCGCCTTTACGGATCATCACTCACCAGCTAGCTAGGGTCCACGCTTGTCCTAGCATCTAAGAAGTTTTGTCTTATGAGAAATGGTTCAAAATTCTAGTACAAATAAATTTAGACGCGTGAAAATGATAGAAGAGCTTATCTAACAGAAACATGGGTTGCATGATTAAAAGTCAAGATAGCAGCAGATCATAGGTTGTGAGGGTTATGGTATAGTGATAGTGATGGATTATCTAAAGTAATCCAGGTCCAGCTGCTTTGGATG
Organism: Cedrela odorata; assembly: GCA_035584115.1. Taxonomy (NCBI): domain Eukaryota; kingdom Viridiplantae; phylum Streptophyta; class Magnoliopsida; order Sapindales; family Meliaceae; genus Cedrela; species Cedrela odorata. The sequence goes on from JAXCLQ010000004.1 coordinate 6,885,958, forward strand.
TTTTTTTGAAACTCTATCAGAATTGTTTTGCTTGTCGTTTTGCTCTTCCGTCGCGTTTTAAAACAACTTTTTATTCTGAAGTAATGGTAGTGATTGTCGCCATTGAAATTGCTTCCAACAAAATTTGGCTTGAAAGTGATTCTACTTCAATTGTAAATGCATTGAGAATCCTTCTTTACCTTTCTTCTTGGGAGTTCTGTAGTAGATGGCATAATTATTTTCTCCTCGTACGAGGAATGCGCATTATATTGCAGAGACAATTAAAAAATGTACATGAAATTCTAATTCAATACCCACAATACCCAAGTGAAGTTTTCAGTTAATTAACCCTTCAAATGTTTGTAGTAAGATACATGAACACTTCTCATATCCATAAATTAAGGAATAAAGTTTATTATGATGGCGTTCTCTGTTACAAAAGAAATTGCTCCATGTGATATCTAACGTAGAACAAGATATGTACACGATCTGAAATGTTTTAAAAAGAAATGACACAATCAAAATCTAAGGCAATAAAGTCAGAGAAATATGGAAGCTTGTTTGGTGTTTGGTTTAGCAGAGACTTAAAGATCGTTCAGTTTAACTTGGGTCGGGGAAATATGACTTAAGCAACATAGACGAAAGCATGCAACAAAACAAAAAAGTCTCTATCTCTATTACTTATCTCTCTCTCGTTTTCCCACGCAAAGGAAAGAAAGAAAGAATAGAGTAACATAGAGTTAAAGAAAGGAGTAAATGTTTGGTCTACGTGGTGTCGGTACCATTCCGACATGCTAAGTTCACTCCTAACTTGAGTGTGGGACATCTCATCTATCCCTCCATTATTTAAATCCCACTTCTTTCCTCCA
>JAXCLQ010000004.1:6889953-6947333 GCA_035584115.1 Cedrela odorata
TGCGTGTGCGATAGCTAGAAATGCGCTAAACAGCAGTCACTAAATGCAAACGTGCTTGCAGTAAATACACAACATGCTAAGATTAAATGCTCGAATTAGGGTTCACATGCAACCACAATATAATAATGAAAATTGATGAGATTTTGAAGACCAAAATGTATTTAGATTTATATCTTTTGGCACTGAAAATCCAGAGAGCAAGGCAGTTGTTGCTTTTGAATGTTGTTAATTTGATTTTTTTTTTATGGCATTCATTGGCTGTATATGCATCCAAGATTTCAAAACCCTATCAATTTGATTTCAAGAACTGCATCCTACATATGATTGAATGTTGTTTGGAAATATACAATTTCCATTGCTGTTCCACTCTTTCATAACTCTTGTATTTCATCATCTTTTAACCATCGTCATGGCCCAAATATTGGACGTATAGAATGGTTTTTAATCTTTCAAAAATGCTAATTAAACTACAGATAACTTCTCCAAAAACTAAGAGAAAACAATTAATTTGCAATGATCTATGCCATTAACAACTCAATAAGAAATGGAAAACTAATTCAATTTCGGGGAAATCTTCAATTTATTAGTCGTGAAATGAAGAGCTTTTGGGTTGATTTAATACCAATTTTCCTTGGGTTGCCTAGCTGACTATTTGAAGGTGATTGCATAAAATGGACATACTTTGTTGAAATTAAGAGTGGAAACGACTGACTGTAAAGTTGATTAGTTTTATCCGCGAATCATGGATTCATCCTCTTAGGAAATTGTATAGAGTAGTACATAAGTTAAAAAAGTAATAAACCTCTCTTCAAGATTAGTAATGCATTGGCCAACTAATTAACTATATGTTATGTTAACATTATAAAATGTTCTTAAGGAAAAAACAAAATCATAGCTCGAAAGACTAGATATAAAATGGTATTGGGATGCTAAAGCAAATTAAAAGGGGGAGTTGAATGATGGGGAATGTCAAATATGCTTATATTTACTATATTAGGAGAGCTTAAGATCTATAGATTTGGAATGTCAAGCCTATTAGAAGAAATGTTTGGTCCTTAAATATTATTAATACTATTAGCTTACCATATATTCCAATTGACTGTAGATTCTTTCTGTGACCCGGAAAAGGGGAGCAGATAGAGGATTCTTTCTATAGAAATGTTATTCCGAGAAGACAAAAATTAGCTGGAAATTTCTTTCTTTGCACCACAAAGTATGAACGAACAATCTGTGAATATTGTCTTGAGTTAGTTTGCTTTATCAATTATCAACTGAGGATTAATGTTATAAATTAACTCCTTAGTTAATTACAGTATGTCACCTGTGAACGAAGCATACTTTTGTGCTTGACTTCAAAGCAACTCCTTGAAGAAACAAAACAAAAGCATAGTAATTAAACATAAATGGTCAGTATTAATGGCCTTTAAGAACTACGACTCCATTTAGTTTTGACCATACCTTAATGGAAGAATTTCATGTACTTGACAGCTGAACCTAATAAATTACCTGGGTCTAATTCAAATGTTTATGAACTTCGAAGACAATGGAATTTCACTTAGATTTATTTAGCAGAAAATTTAAGAGACCATGGAAATTCTCGTTTCTGTATTAATTGTTAGTGGGCAGCAAGCATAGGAAACAAGTTGGTCTGCTTTGTAATTATGCCTGCCACTGGCATTACTCAATTGTAATTACAAGAAGTCGAGCCTCTTTCTGTGCCCAAATTTTCAATAAATGCAATCGAACTAATACAACCTTACCGAGAATGCAAAAATGGTATGCTTTGATACAGAGAGCAATAGAACAGAAATAAACTGCAAATACTAAAATCCATTTAGCAGCATACCAGCATGAGAGGCATCGATCTCAAGTAGAATTTATGAGAAATATAAGAATTAAAAATTGTAGATTAATTGTAGTATTGAAACAATATCAAGGAAAATGAAAACAATACTAGCACATACATAAGTATATATATATATATGTGTGTGTGTGTGTGTGTGTGTGTGTGTGTATTTAAAGGAAAGAACATGTCCTTTGCTTGCGTGGCTTTTTCTTTGGTTTTGGTGGACGCAAAGCAACCTTAATTGCAGTATCAAACACAGCCTTCACATTCTGAAAAAACAGAGCAAAAGCAAAATCAGCCTAAATACTTGCAAGGGCAGAGAGATCAAAGCAAAAACTGAACGAGTTTTGGTACCTGCTGAGTTTTTGAACTGCATTCAATGTAAGTGACAGCACCGATCATTTTCTTTAATTCTTCTCCCTGCCCACCAATTAATCTCATAATTAACAAAAACAGTGTATTATTAAAGTCAATTCCCATAAGCATTTTTCAATTTAAACATGATTTGGTTAACTCATAGGATAACGTGCCTGCGCTGTTGTTATTGGCGTTGCTCCCGGGTGATCGCTCAAGAATTGCTTGTCCTCTCTTAAATCTACACTTCAACATGGTCTTGTTCAAATAATTTGAATAATTCGCTATTTCTCAGAAAATCAGGTGATTATATAAGTGAGAAATATGGCTACATCTCAAGCCTGCAATGCTTTAATGATTGAATTGCTTACCTAGTTTGGTGCCCACAAGCACGATTGGCACTGTAGGAGCGTAATGCCTTAGCTCAGAGATCCACTGTTACCCAGTAAATTACGTCCAAATTTAGCAACTTTAGGATAAGAATTTCAATAAAAATGTAATTAAAGAATTTAAGTAAATTAGAGGAAGAGATGAAAACCTTCTTATGGACGTTCTCATAACTGGCCTTGCTGATGAGAGAAAAGGCCAACAAAAACACATCAGCTCCTCTGTAACTTAGAGGCCTCAGCCTGTTGTAATCTTCTTGTCCTGTAAATTCACAATCATATTACATATGATAATCGCCTCATATTGATGAAATTACATGTATATTGTCCAGGAAGAAAAACTTGTAGCTAGCGCCACGAAGTTTTGAGCTTACCTGCAGTGTCCCATAGGCCAAGATTCACAGTGCTGCCATCCACCACAACGTTGGCACTGAAGTTGTCAAAAACTGTTGGAACATAATCCTAACAATCAAAAGAAGAAATACCTCAATTTCATAATTTCCAACACTATAACTTCTTTATAGTTTAACAAAGAAATACTCTGTCATCATACCGTTGGAAAGGTATTGCTGGTGTAGGAAATTAGCATACATGTCTTCCCTACCGCCCCGTCGCCCACGGTAACACACTTGATAAATCTTGCTGTACTCATATTTCAAGTTCTTAATTACCCAGAATAATGAATATTCTTCTTCCTCTCTTCAACTAAGAGAGAAAGAAGAAGAAAAGTAGGAAATTTTAAAGTAAGAGAAAAGGAGAAGCTGGGAGGTTTTTTATTTAACAACTTGATACAAATCCTATCACCCACTTGCGCAATGAGTCTATCCAATTTGGAATGATTGCTATATGTCTTTTCTTTTCTTTAAGTGCAAGGACAGAGCAAGAAATGGGAAACAAAGTAGGTTTGGTGCGCGTGTTAGTTGGTTTAAGTGTTGGAGAAGGGAGGGAAAGAATGATGAAAAGAAATATAAAAAGAGAATGCTTGATTAACCAATACATTTTGATGGAATTAGGACAAACAGAAACTCCGATTAAAGTGTTATATAGGTGTCAAACATTATTAATATTGGTTGGTTCTGTGCTTATTTGGGCTGAGCTCAGATTAGCTTGCTCTGGCTCCACTTATATTTTAGCAAGAGTGATTACATGTTTGAAATTGCTTCTCTTTCTTAGGTGAACTCAAATCCTTCTTATCTCTGAAAATTTGACAATAACATCTGAATGAATAAAATTTTAACTTAATAAATTTGAATAAAATAAATAAATATCTGGATTAACTTAATAAATTAATTATCCAATTATATTCTTATAATGTTTCTACTAGTTGTTGCATAGAAATATTTTTAAATTATCTTCTAAATTTTTTCTTAATCTATACTTTTTAAACCTTAGGGTTTGAGGAAAAGCCTCAACTAGATATCTTAGGATTCAATGTTCATTCAGCTTATCAAATTCCAAACCCATATGTTGAATCTTGTTTTTGCTCCAATTAATTAGGCCCAAGGTTCTTCTTGACCCATTTTCTTCATGAATTGATGAGCCCAAGTTTGTCCAATACTTTTAACACCTAAATATATATACATATTTGAAAGTGAATTACAAATATACAAACTCGAAACAAAGTGAAATGGCATGTAAAGAGGTTGACTAATTCAAGTAAAATTAAATCAGTTTGCTTTCACTCCGATTCTAATTGTTAATCATAGATATTGTATACAACAATAAGCCTCAAAATCCAACGGTCGTGATTTGCTTATTCACTTAGAATTGAATTGAATGAGGACACAAATTAAGCATGCACAAATCAGAAGGGCAATATATTTCATATAAATAAGCCACATTGAAACCCTAAAATATGGATTCAGCGATTTACTATTCTCGTAGTAGCAACTTGCCCTTTTAAGGTAGGGTTTATGTAGGGCTTTTCTCTCCTCTCTTCTCTTTCTTCAGTTTGTCCTATTTAACTCTCATATGTATATTTCTCTAAGGTAATTAGTCTTTTTTTTTTCCTTGTTACTTGTTGATTACTTGTTAGCGCCGGATTTGTTAGAAACAGGAAAGGTACGAAGTTGGAAACGAATAGGGTTTTTCCAAGTCTTTCCTCTTCTTCATCATCTATTTCTTGTTACTCCAACGAATTGAGCAAGAATTAACATCAATGGCAAATATTGGAGAGCCAGGCAACCGCCATGCATGTGCTGCATGCAAGCACCAAAGAAGAAAGTGCAAGGAAGGCTGTGTATTAGCTCTTTACTTTCCGGGAGACAGATCAGAAGAGTTCCAATCAATTCACAGGATCTTTGGTGTAAGCAACTTGTCAAAGATAATACAAAGCATTGAAGATGACAGAGATCGGGAAGAAGCTGTTGCTTCCATTATATGGGAAGCGAAGATGTGGGAGGAAGACCCAGTTCGTGGTCCGCTCGGAGCTTATACAATGCTAAAGCGAGAACTTGAACTGTTAAAAAATCAGTGGAACCAGCGAATTACTCGACAACAAATCTCGCCTTATGAGACGGATTTAGGATTAATAGGGATAAGAACGACCGAACGAAAAGAAGCTGGAATTACACCTAACAATGACGACGTTATTGCTGCAATTTATAATAGCAATACTAACCAAAATAAATTTATGCACAGAGAAGCTATGAAAGGCCAAGCATTGGATTGCATTCCGCCTCTACCTCCGCCTCCGCCTTGCATTCCACCTCCCCCTCCGCCTTGCATTCCGCCTCTGCCTTGCATTCCACCTCCGCCTCCGCCTCCTTATGTTACATTGGCGGCCCCAGGACAAGAACGAGTAAGCCGAGGACGTAGTATTGTAATGGCTGAACGGGCAGGGAGAGGACAAATAGTTGACTGTAGTTCTTCAATTATTGGGCCAATGGAACAAGGAGGGATAATCGCAAGCCAGGGAAGAGGTTATGCAACTCCATACAGCACGGTTTATGATCAGCAGCAAGGGATAAATTACGGAGGAAACTATAAAGGAATTGTTAACAACAATAACAGTAGTTCTTGGCGAGAACAAGAAATAGAAGCACAAAGGGGAGGAATTTACAGTAATGCAGCGAATTACGGTGCTGCTCCTCCATTAGTTGAAGGAGTTAGCCAAATGAGTGGTTACTCGTCTTATCCTTACAATAATTTTATACAGAGACAGGAGATAGGCCAAAATTACGTTGGAAACTCTACTCGCGTATCCAGATCATATGAACTGTAATGTCACCTTCTTCTTTATCAAAGCCTCGCATCTTTTCTTCTACAAATTCAAAACTTTTAATGGATTATAAACGCCCCAACCCCTTCTTTTTTATATGTTATTTTTTGCTTTTCAACCACCTTTCTCTCTGCCTCTTTTGAAGTGAAATAGTGAAATAGGGATATTTCGGGAATTGATGAGGGTGTTATTAGAGAAAATATATGTTCTTTTTTTTTAAATTATTAAATGGGGCATAATTTTAGAGAAGGGGTGGTGAGAGGATTGTAGAAGAGTATCTAAATGTTTCAAAACAAGTCACATCCGTAGTCCAAGTAAACATAAGTGTAGATCTTTTCGTGATGACATTAGTGATACAATTTGACATACTGAAGTGTAAGCATACAAATCTTCAAGGTTCTACTTCTATTGCATGTTTTATATACTTAACCATGATCTAATAGTTCAATATATATATGTTTTCATATCCTAGCTCTATATACAGATATATAAACAACTAATAGGTTATATTGAACTAGGAAGTTATGATTGTACATCGAAATAGTCAAGTGAAACATGAGAATGAACAAGGACCAAATAGATAATGAAAGCAGTATATATAATTATATGTTTACTACTGAAAGTTGTATATACGATGAATAATTATGAGCACCTTATTCATCATTCTCATGAAGATCTACTTTTAACCTCTATACTTATGAGGGGCATTGGGATATACATTCCATAGTCATATTATTTATCCTTTTCTTTTCTGGTAATCTTTTTGTTATGGGTGATGTTTAAATTTTGATGAAGCACAACCCCATCTTATGCATATACATGAAAAATATACCTCTCAGTTTGTTGTTATTGTTGGAGAGACAGGTGTGATGACAAATTAATTTCGATTGATGTGCTAAACATGCATGTGAATAGAATTATCCTAGAACAAATGAAATAAAAGCTTGGCAATCCTCCAATATTTTACTAGGACTTTTTAGTAGAAACCCAAGTAAAATTAAACTAGTTTGAGTGTAGATTCAAGGAATGAAGTATAATTGAAGGCATTATTACCGATCAATAAGCAGTAAAATGTTTATTTATTGGAAGAAAAGTCGATATATTGAAATTTGAGTGATGCATGGGTTTAGTGTGCCATTGTTTTCTAATCCAAGTTTGAATTTGCTTAAAATATGAAACTTGAAAAGTTGAGTTATGCATTTATATAACCCTTGAGTAGAATGATAAGAAGATTCTAAGAGTAATTAGAGAAGAAAGGGATAAAAAAAAAAAATTTAAGAATTAGAGTGAGATATAAGGTTTTGGTGATGAAAGTGAGTGAATAACAAGTTAGAAAATACTTGTATTTTTATTAAAATATTTAATATTGTTTGTAGAGTATTTTAAATAATACTTTAATTAGTATGCAATTACGTACTAATTTTAAAAAAGTGAGTATTACATAAGAAAGTTTCACTATCATATTATAGTTACGTGATGAAACCATCCATCCAATTAATGAGTAGAAAGAAAATGATAGTTTTAAAAAAATGAGTATTATATAAGACAATTTCACTATTATATTATAGTTACGTGGTGAAACCATTCATTTAATTAGTGAGTAGAAAGAAAATGATAGGTTAATAAAAAATAAATAAAACTAATTCTTCTAACTTGACGTACTAACTAATCTAACTGAATGAGTTAAGACTTGCTGCTAATGAACTTCATCAAGCTTCTTGCTGATTTACTTATTGCTTTCTTGATTACTAATAGTTGATCATTTGATAACTAGTTATCCATAATGTTAATGCTTTGATCAATAGTGCTTATGCTTTGTTTTCTTGACATGAACTATTCTATTTATAATTTTTTTTATTTAAAAATCACTTGTTTTATTAATTAAATTTAATAAATACTTATATTAAATTAAGAGCGAAACACATAAATAAATATTTTTATTTTTTAATTAATATTTATGCGATTAGTGCGGTCAAATGATGCCCTGTACAATTCTTTGACTAACTCTATAATCTAAAAAATAATTATCTCTCATCTTATGTATATGTCACCAAGTGCCCTTTCACTCCCCCACATCAAATTTTCCTAAATATTATTATGAATCAAATTCCTAATCCATCACTTTTAATGCACATGAACATTCAACATAACACTCGATCAAATATCTAATCGTTCGTTCTTTCGTTCCTTCATTTATTATTATTATTATTATTATTATGATTATTATTCCATTCAAGTTCAAACCACGTGTTGTTTTATTTAGTCGTCAATTATGACCATCTTCCTCTAGTCGGACAAGTGGGGTGGGGACCTCTCTTCTATCTTTCTCTTGGTTTCTATTTTCATGTGTTTCTATTTTGTTGACAAGTTGTCTCATTGATCAAAAGTCAAGATGTAGATTAGCGGGGACCTACCAAATCGAAAAAAGACGACTCTGATGAGCTCATACGTGCAGAGAGTTGTACTAGATTCCAAACTCTTTTTAGGTCGTTTGGTTAGTTCAATTCCTGTGATAGCTCGTGGTCTAAAAACGGTGATAATTTTTTATGCGATATGTTAATTGGATATGAATATAATATAAAATTTATAAATTTAAATTAAAAAATAAAATATAATTATTAAATAAATAATATGATATAATATAATTAATAATTTATATTAGTTTAGATTTTAAAATTTTTGATATGTAAATTTATTTATGATACGATTAACTATTTGAATAATTATATTGTGTTAAATTATTTATAATTTAATAAATTTATTTTTATAATTTTTTTATTTTAAAAAAATTTATAATTATATTTAAAATAAAAATAATTAATATTTTAAAAAATATTATTAAAATATAAATAAATAATATTAAATAATTAATAAGAATATAAATCGTTTAATAATTTAATAATTATATTAGATTATAATTTTTATTTTTTATTATAATTATTAAGTAAATTAAATTTGAACACGATATAAATATGATAAGTGTAGGAGACGATATTTGAATGAGACGAGGTGATAATATAAATTGTAACCACTAGCTCTGTTTCTGACGCCATTCGAGGAGAAGAAACATAGTAGAAAATGGACCTTTAACTTCTGCCACTCTGAAGAATCATAATTACCTTATTGCCACTATCATATTAATTATGTTTTTTTTTCTTATAATCAGATTGTAAAATTACTAAAGAAATTAATGGAGGGTATTCATGTAATATAATGAGAAACAAAGTGCCAAAAGTTATTCTATACCACCCACCCACCCATCCACTAAGCTAAAAGTGATACATCCAAATTCCTGTATCTTCATGGCTTCATATTGTTTAATACTAAAACCCCTAAGTCCCCACTTCTGCCTAATAATATAAAAGGATAGAAGTACTTCACGCAAACTTCTGCAGCAGGGAATCTTCAACACAACACCCGAAAATTGAACCCAGAAGATATAGTATTAGCAGCCGCAGAGGAAAATATTTATTTATCAGCCATGTTTCCAGCATCACAAATTGATCTGCCGTTTAATGAAAATGATTCACAAGACATGGTCATATACCAAGTCATAAATGGATCCATGCCCCAAAACATTTCATATATGCCTCCGAGAAGCCATGTTAACACATCAATCATGCTTGAACCTAGCCGGACGATAAGCAAGAAGCATTATAGAGGCGTGAGGCGTCGGCCGTGGGGGAAATATGCGGCAGAGATTCGTGACTCAGCCAGACATGGGCAACGTATATGGCTTGGCACGTTCGAAACAGCCGAAGAGGCTGCCTTGGCTTATGATAGAGCTGCTTTTAGGATGCGTGGTGCTAAGGCTTTGCTGAATTTTCCGGCTGAAGTGGTTGCTGCGTCTTCTTCTTCATCGGTCGTCAACAAATCAAAAACAAATTTGAGCTCATTGATGAACAATTCAGAGGTAAGTGGCAGTAGCTCAAGCACGTTTTCAATTGGGACACCGAGATCAGATCAATCTGAGAGTAGCACAAGTGGTGAGTCACAATATATGGGGCGAGATTACTTAGACAAGCTATTGAAAGAATAATGAGATAGTGATATAGGCATGAAATATCTAGCAAATTTACCATATGCACAGGAAAATAAAATCCCAAGTTATTCAAGGATTTGGATGTTTGGAATATCTTAATAGTTTGCTTCTTACTCTTTTTACATTTATTGTGCAATGGAGTCTATATATATATATGATATAATTCTCTACTTGCAAGATGATGTAGATGGATGGATTTATTAGTAGTTTTCATATGCTTGTCAAATTGCAGCAAGTTGACTAGGACAAATGTGCAACTAAGTGATGGTTTGATGCATCTAGAAATTAATGCTGTATTTGATGGGGGTAATCTTATTTATGTTTGGAAGAACTATTACACCATCCGTGGCTCGGAGTTCATAAACAAAACTTAAAATGAATGAAGTTATTTTATACAACACATGCATTGGCCAAATATATTCTGTTATTTTCTTACTATACTTTTTTATAGCAACATATTACATGTTTTATGATATGCATTATGAGATTTGAAGGGATTGAGTGAGCGGAGATTATATAATACTTTACATAACTTGTTGGGTCATCTTAAATTAAAAATATTAACACAGACAAAATGGACTTTTTTTTGAAAATTATTTTAAAATGAATTATTGTATACAATTGATTCAATATAAATTTAAAGATAGACTATCAAATCACCATCCATAATTGACTCTTAATTTATCATCTCTTTTTCCTCTTATGACTTTGAATAACATAGTATAATTATTCATATCATTGTTTCGTTTAGGAGTGTGCAACGGTTCCAGTTTGACTCAAAACTGCCAACAACCGAATAAAAAAAATAAGTTTTGAATTGGAACCGATTCTTTTAGGATAGGTTTCAGTCTCAAAAAATAAAAAAATAATTTTTTTAGAGTAGGTTTTAGTTCCACAATTGAAAGATTGTGATTCTAAAGATTGTAAAACCGGAACTGAACAAAAGAACTAGTTTGATTTAAAAATAAAAAAAAAATTTAAACCAAACAAATTAAACTCTACCTCATATTCAAATACAAACATTTAATTATTGAATTATATATAAAGTTACAAAATTTTTAAAGAAAACATGTTAAATTACATTAAAAAATTAATCAATGTGTTTATAATATTTTATTTAACTTAATTTATAATGTTATTTATATAATAATTTAATAAATTCGTGATGTGTATATACTTATTTTAAAATTGTTTAAAAAATTAAGAGATAATAAATAAATATATACATGGTATAATATTATTAGATATATAATTGTACTATCATAAAAAAATTAAATTTATTTTTTTTAGTGATGTATAATATTAACTCGAGTAATAACACAATATTTTTTTAATAATTTGTTGTATATCAATTATATTTAATAACTTATTTCTTTTTTTTTTTCGTTCACTTAAATTTTTTTCGTTAAGGATACAATAATTTTATAATTTAATTTAATTGATTTTATTTTTAAATTTTTTTATAAAATTAAAAATTTTAAAAATTAAAATAATTAATAAATAGGGTACCATATTTTTAAACTGAACCGAAATAGAACCAAATTATAACAAAAAAAAATTCTATTAAATATAATAAATTTTGGTTCCATAATTTAAAAACTAAATTATTTAAGGTAAATTTCAATTCTAAATAAAACTAAAATCAAAATCGATTTTTTAAAGCCTAATTTTGTCGTCCAAGTTCGATTACCAGTATGAATAGACAATTAATCAATTGTCCAACGTCAAGATTAGGTCCAACTCAGCCAATTTGAAAAACCTTTTTTTCTTCTATTAGACTGTTGATTTTCATAAAATGGGTCCAAGAAAATTTGGTTGGTGCATAGTTTGGTTAATTATTGTAATCAAATTTGACCAAAATAGTTACCGACGATCAATTCAAACTAGTTAGATCTTATCTGTCTCTTCTGCTTACAAGTCTTCCCCCTACTACCGTAGTCTCTTATTCACATACAGTAAACTCTAATAGATAATACAGATTTTGTGACGACCCAGGAGAAAAGCTACAGAAAACGTGTGTGCTGTCTGTCCTTTATGAGAATTGAGACATAATATAAATATAACTATAGAGAGCTTTAATAAACTTCGATTGAGAATCCTACTGGAAAAGAGGCGAAAAGAAAATGAGCAACAGCGTTGTTGTTCGTTTTTCACCTGACATACATGTCGACAAGAGAAAATGGAAAGAAACTTAAAAATGGGGGCATAATGGCGATGGGATGATTTTAGAATGCCTAAAACAACTTCTAGTTGTTATAAGCTTTTAAATAAGTATACTTACTTATACACACATAACTTATAGATAAGATGTACATGTACATGTACGTATGTATAACTTATACATGTACACATAATATGCATATTTTAAAATTTGAATTTTTTTTTAATAAAACGATATTAATATATTTAAGATGAGAAAATTTAACCTTACGGACTTGTGTTTAAATTTTATTTATTAATTAAGAATTATAATAATATTAATAGAATATTATTATTATTTTTTAAATGTTGCATGAGGATCCAAATTTGAGACCATATCAAAGAAAATGGTGTATAAGATTTATATATATGGATGTTATTTCACTTTCATTTGATAAATCATCTATATATATATATATATATATGTAGGGCCTAATACACATAAAAGAAAATGCAAACAATATAAATATAATAAGGTGGATATATATATATATATATATATCTTGTAGTAGTCAAAATACGGAGAATCAGGAGATTTATAATGAAGTAACACATGTATAATGCTTCTAGATGAACAAATAAACAATGTAACCTCGTGTAATGTTCTGCTAACTAATCACCTGATGCCAGTCGACGAGCTACAAAACCCTTATTAAGCAAATGACCAACTAGAAAAAAATCAAGATTCAAGACCATGAAGTTTCCTATATTTACAGTTCATATGCCTAAATGAATATGAAATATATCTCGAAAAGTAATCTTTCAACTTTCGTATTGCTTTCTGCTCCTACTTTGCTCCAAATTTTTTCATAACGAAGATAGCAAACTGTCCAAATATTCACTCCCCAAGTCTTGAAATTCAAGCACATCAAACTCAGTACTAAACGTATCTTCCATGTAAGCGATTCTCTTCATTGCAGGCTGTTCAATCGTCGAAATCCCATTATTTTGATCCCACTCTCTCGATGTTCTCTTTCGAGGGTTAGAATCTTTCTCCTTACACACAAGATATGGGAAAGCAGCGTCATTCCCGTGAGAACATGTTAGCAGATCATTGAATTCATTTTCTGAATAGTCAATGCCCATAGCCCTAGCAACTTCCTCAAGTGGGAAATTCAGGTGTGCCTTGGGGCCTCTAATTCTTAAAGCGGCCTTGTCATAAGCCAATGCTGCTTCCTCAGCTGTGTCAAAAGTTCCGAGCCAGACTCGAGCTCCTTTCCTTGTTGAATCTCTTATCTCTGCCGCATATTTACCCCATGGCCGCCTCCTCACTCCTCGATAGTGTCGTGTAGCTACCTTCTCCACTCTAATACCATTCATCTTTGGCCCCGGACTAGAGACGTTTCTCTTTGAATTATCATTACATGACTGTTCTGTATTGCTTGTAGGGATAAATCCATCAAGTAGTTCCTCCCAAGCCTCAGCTCCCATTGAAATCCACCTCCCAAGACTTGGTAGCCTTTGTAGAATATCCATTGATCCATCTCTGCCGTCAAGACTAGGCAGTTCTTCCCATGATTTTGGAAATTCTGCTGCATCGTTACTTCCTAATTTTCGTTCTCCATCTTCACCAATGAAGTTCGCCCACACATTTTCCAAGATTTCTTCTGATGCTGCATGGTGATCGTTTTGTATAGCCATTTTACCAGTACACGTCTCCATATTGCAAGGTCGCAGATTTTAGAGTAGAGGGAAGTTTTGAATTGGGAAATTTAAAGCTATTTAAACGCGTAATTTAAACAACTCAGCTATGCTTCGTTATACTTGATGAATGGAAACCAAGTTGGAAACTTGTGCTTTAATTCACTGACCAGCTAAATTAATGAAGGATAATAGGATTTAACATTAAGAAAGAGGTGCGATTTTTTATTTTAAGGCTTCTTTGTTGACTTGTGTGGTTGTTCTAATCATTTTTGCGGCTAAATTGTATATAGATGCCATGTATTTTGTATATAATATTGGAAACCCTTCCTTTAATTCATGATCAATTACATAAGAAACAAAGAATTAAGGAAATTGTATAGCTGGCTTGGGTATATGATTTGTCAGAGTTCATTGTCAGTTTACATACTTGATTAATTGTATTTGGACATTTGTTAATACCAATCTCTATGTTTATGCACTCCCAAGACGTGTAAAAGAATTTGCCTAAATAATGGTATATCCTTTTTACTTTTTGAAAGAAAAAGAAAAATTTTGCAAAATGGTCCGCTGGACATCTTCAACTACATGGATCCTGGGCATTTTTATATCTCCCATCAGAAAAAAGAAAATGGAAGGATATTTTCATATCTCTTTTTCCTTAAATGCAACCTGTAACAAATAAAAAAACTTCTTTGCTTTTTTTTTTTTTGTAACTTTTATCTTAGATTGATGGAATTGAAAATTTTGTTTCAGGGTCAAGTTGAAAGAATCCTGATAATTAGGGGCAAGAAATCAATAACACAGAAAACATAAGAGCCATTATGCAAAACCCCTTTGATCCATACTTCAAGTTACTGCATTTTCAAGGAAAGAGTTTGCGTCCCATTAAAATTGAAAGAGAGACATAGCTTTAAGTTGCTTCTTTGGAAATGCGCTTCACTTTTCAAATCCTTGTTCCGCCTGGAGATTCCCGATAATTTATAAGTCAAAATTTATTAATATCCTTTCCAGACATTCTATTCCTCCAAAACCTCTTCTGAGAAGTACTATAATAATAATATATATTTAGAAAATTATGCGGTTTCATTTTGACCTTTATATGATCATTTTGGTTTTAACAATGTTTCCAATTCTTATTGTTAATGGAACTTATGAATTGATCGTACTCTCAATGAACTAATGTTAACATTATTCTTTATTGTTTTGAAATGAAGCTGGATTCAATCACTCTTTCTTTTTTTACAATTGTTATCTATTAAAATTTTCTTTCAACTTTTGTGTGTAGCACGCACGATAACATGATTAAGCTCGAAATATGTTGTTTTGTGTGGTAAAATTGTTATTGGCAATTAAGCATATTATATGCGGCGAAAATTTAAAAATTATTTTAATTAATTATATTAATTAATATTTATTAATTCTCGTGCCAAGATCATGTTATTTAACATATTTTATAATATTAATTAAATATAAAATAGAGGATTAAGATCTTACTTTAGATCTTCACCACCAATGGGGATAAATTAAAATTTCCTTGGATTTTCTACAGATCCTTACTTTTAATTACCATTTTAACCTTCAAAATGTTTGAATCTGGATTTCTTCATAAAATGAAAAGTTGTAAATCTTCGAGTCTTCTTTCCAGATCTTCTTGAATCGTATTAATCCGAGATCTGAACCAAAAGTTTTGGCTCAAATACGAAGACTGCGTAAATACCCTTTTTTAAATTAGCCATTCAAGTGTGTGGCTTCTAATGGTAATCCACACAAAATAGAGAATTAGTGTTTTAAGATTTTTCTAAATCTTAATTATGTAATGTGTCTTTTCATGAATGCTAATTTTCGAAAAGAGACAAAATAAAGAATTTTTGGCTAAACAATTTTCTCTCAACTCTTGAAGAAAATTCTCTCTTCGCATTCACGTACGTTTTATAGCCAAAATAAGAGTTTATATAGGTTTCATATTTTGACATTTTAAATCATATTTAAAAAGTCATTAAATAGATTTTTAATATTATTAATAATCTATTTTAATATTTAAATATTATTTAATTAATTTAATTAATTAAATAATATTATCTTAATCAATTTTAAAATTAAATATTATTTAGTTAATCTAATTAATTAAATAATATCATCTTAATCAAATTAGAAAACTTATAATTAAATACAAACACTTTGTATAATTATAATTTAACCTCAAATAGTTTCTAAAACTATTAAATAAACCCTTAAAAATTGTGAACTTAACTATTAAATCCTTAATAATTTATCTACATAATTTAACCTTAATTCCTCAATACCTTTTAGTGTATAACCCATTAAGTTCTTTCTTATGTTGACAATAAAATTAGTTATAAACTTCTTAAGTTTAGATAAATTAATCTAATTAATTTATCTTTAATTAACTACTTAATTAAGAAACTAAATTCTATAGATTATAAGTGGCATCTAATAATGCATCATAACCCCCAATTGAGAAAGAATACTAAATTAGTAAAACCTAGTCCGTATACGATTACCGTATGATACATTCTTTTCACCTCGTACATATCCCACAAAAGATTTTAGAGTATGAAAAATGTCTACTCTATTAAATCATGGTTATTGAAACTTTCGACTAAAGTTGATAATATAATTTTAGATTTTCTGTAACTCCTTTCAGAACTCGTCATGGTCATGGATTTATATTATCACTTATGTCAAAACAGCGCCCCTTGGAATATCAACTCTATGTTGTCCAGAGCGGCGAATCCTTTATTGATCTCTCACAACCTTCGCTTGTTTCTCATATTACCCAATCATTACCTTATGCGCAATCTCATTATATACGATAAAGGTGTAATGTCAAAACATATATGATTCACAAATAAGGTATCATGAAGATCTCAAGTTTAAAGATTAGTCACACCATCGTAACTGAGAGAAATCCTATATACACGTGGATAACACTTTATATGAGTTTCTCAAGCGGATCAGTTCGATAAACTTGTTCTCTAACAAGCATTCATATGTTAGACTAAGTGAACACCTTCACTAGTAGCTTATGAGATCAGCTACCTTCCTTCTCCAAGGAAGCAGACATAACATATGCCGATCTATTCTGGATTTATTAATGTCCTCGTGTTAATAATCCTACGATCGGGAACATTTAAGAATGACGGGATCTCATAAATTAAACTTAAGTTAATTCCTCTAATTGTCATTCTAAGGACTTTATATATAAGTAGTCAATATAGACAAAACTTATAAATAAATTGTCAATTTTATTAATCAATACAATAATAAATAATTATATATTTATCCTTATTAGATCTAGGGTATATAACCAATAATTGTATGGAAGAGACTATTAAAATTTAGTAATCTAATTATCTGATGTTTCAAACAAATCCACAAGGCAAAGTCTGTGCTAGCTGGTCGATCATTTCTTGGCACCCAAGAATTGCCACCTTGATTGTGGAATAAATAAATTATGAAGGGGATATTATAATAGGAGGTAACACGCTTCTTCATAAACAATAAAATCCACCATGACTAAAGGGGAGATTTACACGTTTACAATCAAAGGGGAGATTTACACGTTTACAATATGAAGTGTTATACAAATAACGTGATCTAGATTCAATGCATCGGAGATAGAGAAAAGCTATAAAACTTGTACAAGAAATTTGTCATCAGTGAATTAACACGCTTGATTTAGCTGTACTCAAGAATGTCTTGATTGCTAAAAGTTTTGACTTTAACCACTTTTGCTTTCCTTGAGGGTAAAATGAGCCCAACGCCCATGGAAAAAATTAAAGTAACTTCTCTGTTAACGTTAGCCCTGTGAAAAGTAGTATTAGGAACTTTTAGTTAAAAGTATTATGACATTTCAGTTGTGGACCTAAAAGCGATTAATTATGACCATAATTATCATTAAGGATTAAACGGATTTCTTTCTAAATTAAGATTGGACGTACCAAATTCTGCTAGTGCTATAGCCTATAGGCATTGTAGCTTTCATGGTCACTATTACAGGACAATAATTATGGTTGTCAATATAATGTAGAGTCATTTAAGTTTTGATTATTGATACATGATTAATTAATTGTTAGAACTACGGTAGTTCAAAGGTCATCGGATGCCAGGGATTCTTTTTTTCCAGTGGAGGAAACTTGTCAATTTTAGTGTCATGTAAAGTTAACAAACTTGACCCAGTCAATATATATCCTGAAATAATAATTATGAAACCGAAAGCAAACTTTATTGCCACAATTTTTAGCTGGATTTGGGGCCAATACCATATGAATTCCTTGTCTTTTCTCCAACTACTAATATTTAAAAACAGATATGCTGTGCCCATATGTAGGAGGAACATGTAGAAGGTTCTTCTTTTGCTCATTTTCTCTGCTAGCAGGCAGGTCATGTAGGGTAGGCATTTAATCAAATATGTATATCAATGTAGATTTTTCTTACCTAAAAATTCAATGCCTGCACGTTCCCTTCATCCAATTAGCCAGAATCATATCTCTTTCTCATACTGATAAATCCAACCTGTGTTAGCTTTTATGGTATATATATTTGAATGATTTGCTTACAGCCTTGTGCCTAGTAATCACTCATATTCCTTCAAGAATTTTGTTGTTCCGTCGCTGTCTCTCTTTCTGCTCATTGCAAATTTCCTGGGAAGAAAACAATCTGTATCCATTGTTTACTCTTTATATGACCGGACATTTACTAATTGTCTGCCCTTTCAACAAAACATATAATTCCATCGTTGGTTTTCTCTACTTTTAGCAAATATTCCACTGGCAATGGCAAATTGATGCATCTCTTTCATGTTTGAATTACCTTAATTTTCTCCAGATTAAGTTCTGATATCTTCTGTATATGATAAGGTTGTTGGCATTTTCAACTGATACTTTCAACACAACTCAAACCTCCAAGCGTGATCTCTACAATACTGTGCCCAAGCTTGTTGTGAAATTTAATTAAGGCCCTACAGCTTATTAATTAGTAGCCCTCCCATATATTCTTAACAAGACTCAATTAATGAATTAACGAATCAATGAATGAAAACAGGAAAAAATGTTCAAATCAATCAATCAATTATTAGCACAAAATACACTATGTTGAAAATTGAATGGTATGATTGTTGTCCCAGTTGGCGACACCTGAAAGGAGGTGAATTGAGTTATTAAAAATTTCAATACTTAATAAGATGTATATATGAATGCACTGTAATAAATAATGCGAGTAGAGGGATAAAGATTGCAAACATAAATTTTATAGTGGTTCGACAAGAACAATCGACGTACACTTTCTCAATTTTAGCTCAGCACCGAAGTTTGACTATCTCCTTATTTATACGGATCAAGTAAAGCTCAATATAACTCCTTATTGTATGGTGAAGAGTAACCTTACACTTCCTTTCAACGAGTAAAGAGAAACTCAATACAATAATTTTTTTTTGGCTGGTGAAGATAAACTCAACATGAATTTAAAATGAGTTTTCTATTTTAAATTCTCTCACAAGAGCAGATAAAATAATAGGCTTACAGAATTAATTTTCTTTCAAAGGGTAGTTACAAAGTAAATATAGTAGAGAGAGAATAACTTTTTACGTTGAAGATGAGGAAGAATATCTAATGATTTGCAAAAATTTTCTTATTATTATTCTTGTCTTGAAATCTTCTATTTAAATTGATTCACTTGTGCAAGATCTTGTGTCTAACGATTTTCTTTGATGTAATTAATGTTCACAATAAATACTGCAGAAGTTGCCATTGAGATTGAAAACAACATGTATTGATTCCTTTGAACTAGGTGTTGATATGTTCATTTAAAATTTGAATATGAATTTTTCTTCAATTCCGAGTATCGATCCTTTTGTCTTCATGTATTGATTTAAGCGAGTTCGTAAATAATTTTGAAGTCTTTGACTTGCAACGTATTGATCTCTTCTTTAGATGTATCGATCTAGTTCAGCTTGCAAATATTTTTAAACTCTCTAACTTGTAAGGTATCGATCTCTTTTTCAGATGTATCAATTTGATTCACCTTATAAATATTTTCAAACTCTCCGACTTATAAAGTGTCAATCCCGTAACTCTGAATATCGATATCTTTGAAGGTATCGATCTGCATCTTTAGGGTATCGATTCGTTTTATGAATGGGTCGATCTTTTGACTCTAGGTATTGATCTTGTTAGGTTTAAACACATAGTCTTCACAGAAAATTATTTAGATTGTCCATAAACTCATTCATATACAATTTTCTTGATACTTAATGCATTTAAATATATTTATATTATTTACAAATTAAATTGGCATTATAACAAGTTTGTTCATCATCGAAAACACAAACTCACACGTCGTGATATCATCAATTTCAAATCAAAACTTCTAATATGATATCATCAATCTCCCCCTTTTTTTTATTAGGACAAAACAATGTAGACTTCCAAGGTTTTGAGTCAATTTAAGTTTTACAATGGTTATCAATCTCCCCTTTAAGGTTTACTATGTCAAATCAAATTTTCTCCCCTTTAAAGTCTACACATCAATTTAAATTTCTCTTTTAATGAAATGTTATCTCACCCTTAATTTAATGTTGTTTAATCAAATCAACTTAACAATTTACTACTCCCTTTTTTTGTCAGCAACCAAAGAAGATTGTCGAATAAGCAAGTTCAAATTTATAACCAATGCAAGGGAAAAGAAATGAAATATCAATTTCATTAATCAAAACATAGCATTGCAACACAGGGAATTTAATATTCAAAACAACCAGAATATAACAAGCATAGCATAGCTACTCCGAACCACTACTATTATCACTATCGAGAGCATAGGTTGTGACATGCTTGGTTGTGATACGTAGGATGACTGATATCCTGGGGATGGCAGTCATGGTGCTTGAGAAGTGACTATAGGTCTTTGATAAGGTGCCAGTATCACTCTCTGTGACAGTCTCTCCATGAATTATTGAGTTTCCTTTTGGAACTCGAGTTCTAACTTACCAAGATGCATAATTTCTTCTTCGTCATGCCCAAAACGCTCCTCTATCTTATGCATATGAGTTGTCACCATTGATTCCAATCTTGTGACCCGTTCATTAAAGTCTGTCATGGCAGTATTAACCCGCTCATTAAGATTTGTCATGGCAGTATTAACTCGCTCCACAATAGTAGCCATTGTGGCCTAGATTTATTTCAATATGGCCGTTGAAGTTGAGGGAGTAGGTAAGGGTGGTGCCGGTGCTACTGGCTCAAGTATTTCTTCTGTTGCCTGTTGGTCATCCTCCGCTCTAAGAAGTGTGGGCTCGTTGGCTGGCTAATCTATAGGCTCTGCTTGGCCTCTACCTAACATTAAGTGTCTGTACCTCTCCTTAAGCACCAATTTACCCTTTGCATTCTGCTGGTAATGCATGTGGTGTAACGTGATCTCTGATAATATTGTTGCGGTAGAAGGCTCGATAGTGTTGGCATTTGAGTATAGATGAGTCGGTCTGGTGGTGATAATGTTCATAACAACATAGCCATAATGCAGATCGCTTGCCCGTGTGGTTGTCGTCCGAATCATAGCATTTAAGATCTAGCTTATCAAGTCAGGATGTCTGTCCTTCATGATGCTCACCATTTACTACATGTTCTTGTACGTCATTTTTGAGAATCGTCCCGATCGAGCGTTAAGGTTTTACGATACAATGAGATGCAATATTTGCTTGAAACTTAAAGAGGGTTGAGATGGTAAGAACCGTCCCGATTGAGCATTAAAGTTGTACGATATAACCATCTTATCAGTCTAGGTGATTGCGTCCCCAAACAATTTAGGCATCTGGACAGCATTGTCGGAATTCTATTCACCACCGACAAAAAATTATTTATTCTTCGATCCCAGTTATACGATGAATTACTCGTGATAAGATTGCATGTTCCAAGTCAAGTCTAGACGAAGTACCACCTTAGACTATTCTTCAACAGATACATGTACTCAATCTCTTTGATTGTGGGAGTTGAATCCGAGATCTTGCTCTAGAGAACATACCGATTAGACATAATTATCTAACTATTAAGGTTCAGTTGGTAAAGAGTAATCCTAAAAGATTCAAAGATCCCAGCAAAATAACCTTGAAGGAGAAGTCTGACACCGAGGTACAACAATTTTTCGTTAAAGAAAATTTCACTATCAAAAGGATAGTTAGGAAGCTCAGAAACCTAAGGTATATGCCTTTTGGGATATTATAGCAACGAGTGTAGGTTTGTAGGTTCGGTTCCGTGATTGTGGAAGGGAACCAATTAGCTTTAAAAGCCGTCCTTAGTTCCCTTACTTTACGGACTGGGGAAGGAACAAGGGTAATAGACAACTCATCCTCTGAGTCGTTTCCCCTGAAAGTAGCCTCATTATCACTCAAAATAGAATCCATTTCTTTTTACAAGATTGAGAAAAATAAGTTATCAAGGGCTACTCAAGATCATCAACAACTCAGGAAAAAATTTCACAATAGTTTAAAACCCTAAGAAACTATCTAATACCCATTTCAATAAAAAATTTCCAAAATAATAAAGAAGTTGGGGAAATGTGAAGGCTTACCAGTTGTTGTTGAGGTGAAAGGATAATTTAGATGAAGAATAGTTCTTTGGAAATTGCAAAAAAACCTTATTATTGGCAAGACTGTTTACAATTAGAAAAAGGTCGCAGTTCAGATAAAGACAAAACTAATTTGAATACAGAGCTTGAAATCTTTTTCATTCCAAATTAGCCATTGTCGTTCTCAATAATGTTGATAACAAATGGATTAAATCTGGTACTCGATTTCTCTACCTTGGTGCTATTTTTGTTGTAATTGTCAATGAAATTTGAAAAAGGCTTGGAGGCGAAGAAAATGCAAATAAGGGTAATAAAAGGCAAAAATAGGGTATTTATAAGAGCAAGAAACTCCAACCGTTGATATAGCAAAGGGTTGAGAGAAAGGTATGTCAAATGGAATATCAAAGGGATGATTATTGAAATTCGAAAAAGGAAGCAGTTATGATGATGACAAGGGCAATCTTTAAAAGCCGAAACATTATTGCCTCATGGTCTATTGGAAAGCAGACACGTGGATGAAGATTTATGGGATTCGAATCAATATTTAAAGTTGTCGTGTAAAATGCATATCTACGAGTCCGTTCAAATCAAAACCTTTAGTTTTTTTCAAAAATTAATTCTTGACTAAAAACTGAGGGCTTAATGTTTGGAAAAAAGTCTGGAGCACGGATGAGGTTCAATAGGCCTTGTGCCTGCTAGGCATAACACATTGCCAATGCCTTAGCCATTAGCAAAGGTTTCATGAAAAATATATAGAATCTGAGGCCTGCCTCAGTCAGAGAAATCTTAACTATGACATAACAAGGATCTCAGGTGTGACATAACTCGAGACTTTATAAGTTAAATCAAAGGTCTCAGATTTAAAAGTTGAAGCCCAGGACATCTTTGAAAACCTCAGGTATAGCATGGCAGGGGCTTTAGGTAAGTCATCAGAACCCGATGTCATATCTATTGAAGAAAAATGTCTCAAATGAAACATGAAATTTTTGAAACCTCTCATCAGCAATTACTTTTAGCCGTTGTGAAGATCAAGTTTTTTGAACTTTTTCGAAATAAGTGAAGATTTGCAGCCTGGTAGATTTATTATGCAAATAAGGATTAAAGTTTCGTAATAAGGGAGGATTTGTAGTCTAGTAGATATAAATAGGGCTCAAAATCATATGATCCCTAAATTAACAATACGTTTGTAATTAATTATGGTTCCGTGATTCCCAAAATACTAATAAGTTTGAAATTATGATTCTTCGATTCTTTAAAATCTTAATAATTTTAGAGACGTAATGCTAGTAGGACGAAACAAACTATATAAGATAAGTATGAGGCAACTAGATACGCAGGTTACATAATATATTTTTCATAATACATCGAGAGATTCAAGACTATTAAGGATTTGAATTGCTATTCTCTCAAAAATACGTATAAAAGTAAAATCATAAGTTAAGTATCGGAGAGTTTTCACTGGATCATCGACTTTACCTTTGACATCTTCTGTGATTTCAATAGTCGAACAAAGCAAAAAAGATCGTTATGATGCATAGAATTTCAAAAATAATTTTACTGTATCAACACTACACATTTGAAAGAAGGCTCGGATACTTGAATTCATCTCGACGAATAGACGAAAATCTGCACATTCAATTGCTACTAATTTAAGTTATTTTTCAGCCAAATTCTTTCTTTTTGGCCTTCAAATTCACATTTGTGCTATTTTAAAAAATAATCAAAACTTTTATTATTTGATCTTGAATGTTATCTCTTTATTTCTTGTTCAGTTTACAATCAATAAAATGTTCTTGAAAAACAGTAAGTACGTTTTATTTAATTTACACTCTTCCACTTCGTCAACAAACAACCACCATGGAAAAGGGTTAATAATTAATACATATAATGGGACATGGAAAAGGGTTTCTTCTTTAATCCACGGAGGCCAACCGTAGATCAGTATCTGTATCTGCACAGAATTAAATGTTGCAGTTTATCAACATACAACGATCATTTATCTATCATGTAATTAGCAAAAGAAAATCACATTCAACTACGAAAACCAATTGTTCTTACTCTCAATTATTCAAGTGATTGTTTTAAATATGGTAATTAATTGCACTCTCCATTTCTGGTCAGCTATACATGGTATATATTGGAGAACGATCTGAATATAATAATACTATAAGGTTGATATTAACCATTAATTGTACAGATAACTATCTTGTTAGTGAATAAAATAAAATACGAACTAGTGCAGTTGGGTTTGCATCAGATTCCACTCTGTAACACAAGTTAATTACAGGTGTCAAGCTAAATAAGATTCTTACATGAAAATATTCTTCATTGTCATTTTGATCGTTTACAATAATCTTGTTTATTAAGTCTAGGTATGATTAATGATTTCTTAATGATTTTGATCCAATGGCTTATATCATTTGATTGAAACAGTCTTCTGCATGATTATGACAACTAATCTAAATTATATTTCTTTTCGTTCTTTCTATTGTGAGACTACCTAAGCTATTTCTTTGGCAAAAGGTAGTTGTTGTGACCTAGGACTAATCAGGAAAGGTTTGGTTTCCAAACCAGAGCAACCGATTCAAATAGTAGTATTAACAAGAAAAAAAGACCAGGGTACTTTTGTCATAAGAATTCAAGAGTCAGTGAGTTACGTGACACACTTCCTCAACACTTAAAAACCAGGCCAACTTTGTACAATGTAGCCTATAAAAATGAGTATTGGGGTAATGAACAACAGGTCCTATTAGATAAATCGAAGCGAAAATGGAAAATTATCATAAATATTTTCTTCTTCTTCTTCTTCTCTTTCTCTATACGTCTGGTGCTCAAGTTCAAGGGAAGCAATTGCAAAGGCCTTGGAATAACACAGTTTCAGCTATATTGGTGTTTGGGGACTCAACTGTAGACCCTGGAAATAATGACTTCATACGTACAACTTTTAGAAGTAATTTTTCACCCTATGGAAAAGATTTCGAGAACAAAATACCAACTGGAAGATTCACTAACGGGCGGCTTACTACTGATTTTATAGGTGAGTTTTTCTGTTTGATGCCAATTATTTTTTTATCGATATCTTCCCATTTCAATCGCAGAAATGTGACTGACAGACTGAGTTTTGGTTGTAAAAATGCTGCAGCTTCATATGTTGGCATCAAAGAGTATCTGCCTCCTTATTTGAACCAAACTCTTAGCATTGATGATATTATGACAGGAGTCAGTTTCGCCTCTGCCGGCTCTGGATTTGACCCACTTACTGCAAGAATAAGTGTCTCTCTCTCCAATCACTCCGAAATTTATCTACGATATATGATGAATTGATGATAATCGTATAATATGAGAAGTTATGATTCACAGAGATGCTTAACAATTAGCTTAGATATATATATTTTTTAAATGATATATGTACTGCTACTGCCCAATTCTGTCCACTGGTCATTTCCCAGCATGCTCTTGAATTTTTTAAAGGTTGAAGTTTCTGATAGGTTTAGCTCTTCTGTATATTTGCATGATCTCCGGGTTATAGTTAATAATAATCAAATTTTATTTAACTTTGCTTGTCATAAATTAAATTATTATTTGGTAGCTGAACTTCGTTGACGTTTAGAACTCGTGTTTCCATGCATTTCAGAATGTAGTTGGCATGTCAAAGCAACTAGAATATTTTAAGGAGTACAAAAAGAGACTAGAGTCTGCAATTGGAAAGCAGGAATTGGAAAACCATATGCAGAGAACCTTCTTCATCATCAGTGCCGGCACAAATGACTTCGTTGTCAATTATTTTTCTATCCCTGTTCGAAGACAGACCTTCACAGTCCCAGCTTACCAACAGTTTGTGTTGCAAAATGCTAGAGAGTTCATACAGGTAATTTGCCTCCAAGTCACATCCTTTTTCTTAAATTTTTTGTTATATAATTTTTAATTTTTTTAAAATATAAAACAAATATTAAAAAAAAATATGCTCGCTTTGGGTTGCTTGATTGAGTATATAATTTGATCCACATGTGCAATTAAATGCTGTGCACTGACATTACTAGACATGTATAAATACATATTGGATAGTTGTACATAGCAAAGATTAATGACAAGGTAGTTGAATCTAAATCAACTGTTATCGTTAGATTATTAACGTGGTTCATTAACATTAGGTACTTGTTCGTGCAGGTGAGAGTAGTTAAGACCTAAGAAAGTCCAAACCACTCTAGAAACTTGGCCGTGGTAGCCCATAAATTAAACATTTAAATTCCTTGTAGAATTGAAGAAACACTGGAAGTGTTGCAGTCAAAAGAAGCATATCAATTGGTCTTAAATAATGTTATAATCTAATTTTATTTTTGTGTTAAATTAACAAAAGGGTTTACGGAAGGAAGGAGCAAGAAGAATATTGGTAGCAGGGCTTCCTCCAATGGGTTGTTTGCCTGCTGTTATCACCGTTCGTTCTCAATTAAATGCTGTTTTTAAACGTGATTGTGTAGAAACATACTCCTCTGTGGCACAGCAATACAATCAAATGCTACAAAATGAATTGAATTCTATGCATTCTGCTGCTGCAAATCTTGGTGCTAAAATCTATTATATGGACATATATACACCATTGGCTGATATGATCCAAGGCCCTGGAAGACAAGGTAAGCATTTTATCTTTTGGGTAATTTTTTAATCTAAAGGGTTCTTTTTTCTTATTTTATTTATTTATTTATTTTTTCTGTAGGGTTTGATGATATTAACACTGGGTGCTGTGGAACTGGGTATTTGGAAGCAGCATTTTTATGCAACCCAAATTCATTCGTGTGTCCTGATGCATCAAAGTATGTGTTTTGGGATTCAATCCACCCAACTGAGAAGACTTACTACAACGTCTTCAGTTCTTTTCGTTCTATCATTGATGATCTTCTTAGGGACAAATTAAATTAAGTTCCATTATTAATTGAAAGTCCCTAGAACATCATGTTTATTGAGGGTAGAAGATTTTTTATGCAGTTCCATATATATCTCAAAGTTCATCAAAATTTTTAATTATGGTATTCTGGTTTCTGCTGCAGAACAAGATTATTATTGGCTTATTGGGTTTGACAATTGATAATGTATCCCTAGAACGTTTCTGTTCATTGAGGGTAGACAATTGGTCATACCATCTTATCCTCTTTAGTTTGCAGCAACTTTGTCAATCACTTTTGGTTCCATGAATAAATATATGAATGGCTTACACCGTTACATTATTGACTATCAATTATTAATTTGTTTACTTCCGTGATTACCACTAGGGGAGGAGTCAACTCAAATACCAAATGCTACATTATTAATTGTTCGACTTCATCATATGCTAAGTTCTTGCAGTCTTTAATTCTCTCTAGCTAGATATCGTTTCCCTTCAGTTGTCCAAAATTTCCATGGAGAAAACCACAGATTCTCAAAGCCGTACATTTGGAGAAGAAGAACAAAGCGACGGGAATCGAGAAATGTTCTCGACGGTTCCTAGAATGAAAACTTGGGATGGTTTTGATCTTTATCAATACCAAGGAGTCTGGTGTTCTTCCAGGAGCGTTAATGGCGTAATCTCTTTTTGAAAGCACTTCCAAGAACAAGACAGTGATATAATCCTAGCCAGCTTCCCGAAATCAGACACCACTTGGCTAAAAGCACTTACATTTGCTATTGTAAACTGTTCCCGTTATGCATTAGAAAGTAATCCCTTGCTTACCACAACTCCTCATTAACTTGTACCAACCTTTGAGATGAACCTTTATTTCAAAAATCAATCTCCTTCTTTTGATCACTTTACTACTCCAAGAATTTTATATCACTTTCCAGAGCTGTCGAGATAATTTGCCTGGGATTTTCAGAGCTTTGGCCCTATTATGCAACATATATTTAGGGTATTGAAAGGCCAGCGTGGAGGAACCACACAAAATGTTATTCTTGAAATATGAAGACTTGAAAGAGGATATCGTATTTTACATGAAAAAAATTGGCTGAATTCTTAGGGTTTCCAATTTTCAAGGATGAAGAGAATCGAGGGGTGATAGGAGAAATAGAAATGCAGTTTTGATAACATGAAAGATCAGGTCAACAACCTACTGGTACTAAAAACAATACATTCTACAGGAAATGGGAAGTGTGAGATTGGAGAAATTATTTAACCCCTTCCATGCATTGATGTAACGTAATTTATTACAAGGTACATTTGATCAACTAAAAGTTTCAGACATGAAGCTAACGAAAATTTCCCCTGTTTGTCTGCTTGTCTCTTCTTATTTCATTTGGTTTGCTTCAATTATATTTTTCATAGCTTAAATACAGAGTAAAGAGCGTGAATTAAAGAAAGGGTTAATCATGCATATGTTCTTGCCCGTGTCACACCCAGGAACAGTTCAATATCGTTTCAGAGAGATGTATAAAAACACGATGCCTTTGGCTGGATTTCAATCAAATTCTGCAGTTTAAGCCTCAAGTTTGCATTTTGTTTCATTTTCCCGGTTCCTGGAAACTTGTGTCTTTTATTTTTGTTATTAGAATGTAAGAATTTAGTCTTTCTATTAGCAACAATGGGAAACATAGATGAACCAAATGAAAATAAACAGAGAGAGCAGGAAAAACTGGGCAAGTACTAAATAGCAGAAGTGTTTTCTGACATCAAATTTATGAGAAAAAGGCAAGGATAACTTGTGTGCCTGATGGGCATTATACTCCAAATCCATTCTCTTTATTCAGTGTGATATACGTTACATACCTAATTTCAAACTAAATATGAAAACAGCCTTCAATGAGACAGTCTCATCATAAAATTTAAAAATACTCCAGAAAATCATTAAATATAATATGTAAGACGTGTACTCACAAATGCAGAGTTAACTTTTTTATTTAGGACTCTTCCGTCATTGAATCTCAAATGATTAAATAAGGAAAACGTGAGTTCTGCAACAGCACTTTCAAAACGGCAATATGATTGATCGATACAAGGATTGAAAGAAAACAGACGCACCTCTCACCATCTGACTTCAACAAAAGGAAAATGATAGCTTCATTGTCTCGTAAAACTCACAGAGAAATGGCCAAATTACGGATGGTGCATTGAAGATTGAGCTGAATCTTTTTTGGAACTCTGAACATTCTGTAATCATAAAGCAAAGCTGTTAGAGATATGTCACTTAGTTTGTTTCTATACATAAATTGCTCAAACATTCTGTGACCTTGTAAACTCGTGTAGTATCATCAGCTACACTGTTAGAGATTCTGCAGCAGTGGCTTTTTTCGGGCACATATATTTAAAAATTGCATAGATTTTTTAAAGGCTTACTGCTTCAATGCTTACCATTTTATAATATAAGTGTTGTACGGTTGTATTGAGGTCACCTTCCCAACATTCTTCAGGGTAATTGTGCTTTACTTGGTTTAAACTTGGTGTGCTTAAGACTCCTCCAGAAAAAATCTTCATCTTGGGGGAATCTTCCACAACTAAATAATTCAAAGATGGGAATTTAAAGGTGTAATTTCCAGAGCAGAAGCTTGTTAGATTATCTAAACTACCAAGAAACATCGTCTTCAATTAGCTGAAAATAATATCATCTGTTGCTGCATTTCCCTCACTTGCTACCACTTCAGTCATTCTACTGCATGCAATTACAGCCACCGTTACGAGTCGCACTAGACTTTTTGCTGTGCAGGATGTTATCAAGTTTATCAATCCATTGCAATCAAATACTTCCAGTTCTGTCAGATTCCGAAAAGATGCTGAGGACGGCATCAGATTTGTCAGATTGTGACAATCACGTACTTCTAGAATTTCAAGATCTTGAAAACTCGTGTCCAATTTGGAGTTTCGTCCCCACAGTTGCTTCAAATCAACAAGTCTGTTCAGGTTTAATTTTTTTATATGTGCGAGTTTCAAGACATGTTTCTCGACCTGTCCTCCATTTGAGAATAACTCTTTGTACGAACTACTTGCTAGTTCGAGCCTTTCCAGATAGTGAAATCTCCCAAGTAAACGAGGAAGAGCTGATGATTCATCATTCTGAATCTCAAGAACTTTGAGTTTGCGAAAAAGATGTTCTGGAAACGGTCCCTGCCATATCATTGTGATATCCTTCCCGTTTAGTCTCAATTCCTCCAAGTTCGGTAAGACCTGATGATCAATCAGACAGAACCAAGCTGGAGTTGATGTTCTCTCAAAATGATTTCATTGGACTGCGTTTCAGTAGTAGCCAATTGCTTATGCCTTGCTTGCATTGTCAAGGAGTCCTCACCAGAGCAGAGAAACTTATGAAACGTGGAAGATGTTCTAGAATCAAGGAACGTAATTGTCCCAATTCAATCTTATCGATCATTTCTTCATTGTTAACATCAGCTTCTATTCCAAAAGCAAAAATCTCTTCCAAATTGTAGCACTCTTTCACTTCAAATGTTTGAAGCTGGGGAAGGAATTTGGCAAACGAGAATGAGAAGAAATTTTCCAATTTATCACAACTTTTTACTTGTATGGTTTTTAAATTGCAGAAAGACTCTACTTTGAGTTGATCACCATGACATATCCTCTCCAAGTTAATCAAATTGTAAAGAAACAGTGACTCCAAGAGGGGGAAGGCATCACAAATGACCCGTACTGGATCAACGATACATAAGAAATGGGGATTATGATGGACATCGAGATGTTTCAGTAGTGAAAAACCCTCTCCTTCCATTTCATAAAGAACATTTGTGAAACCCTGCAATTCGTCTAAACACAAGTATTCGACGTTCTTGATGCACTGCCATTCCTCAAAGCAAATGCTAGAGTTGAGCTTGAGTTTCAATAATCTATCAGTCTCGTAATCATCATCCCAGTCCCACTCATCCCCTACAAGTATTTTGTACCTTCCCAGATTTTTGGAAAACAAGCAACTTGCTAGAGATCCATCAACAATATGGATTTCTAAAGTGGTCAAATGAGACAAATGCTTCAATTCGTCGAGGAAAGCATTACATCCTGCACGTTGAGTTCTTGAATCTCCCACTAAACGGGGCAATCACACAAGTACAGTTGTTCCAGTTGGGATAAGCTTGATATGACATTTGGTGCAATAACTTTTAATTTGGAACAATGGTTCAAATCTAGCAACCTTAGCTCAGTCAATTGACCGATTTCTCTTGGCAATTGCTCGATTTCAGAACCTTGCAAGCTGAGAATTTCTAGCTTCTTGAGCTGTCCAATAACAGTTATGTACAGAAGTACATCATTATCCAAACACAATTTTCGAAGGCCCGTTAGGAGATTAATTGAGGACGGTAATGACACCATTCGCATTCCAGTAAAATCTAAAACTTTGAGCTTTGTCATTCCTGCGAAAATGCTATCAGGTAATTTGACAGAATAACCGTTTGTGCAGATATAGAAAAATTCAAGTTGAGGGCATTCCAAACTTTCACGGAACTCAGTAATATTGCTATTGTATAATGAGATTGCAGTGCATTTCTTTAGTGTATCCTTCTCTGGCCATTTCCTCTGAACAACCTCGTTTCTCGTTGCACAGTCTCTAGATGCAATTGATATTGCAACATCACGAACAATGTCATGCATAGAAAACCATTAGTAGTTTGTCCATCAAGCAACAAACAAGCATCTTTAAGTTCTTCGACCAATGTATATACTTTATCATGTGCTTCTTGGATCGAACTGACACCTTCAAATATACCCAAAACCATTCCATATTTTAACAGGTGTAGAATGTGAGCTTCTTGGGGATATCCCATTAGACTACACTGCAAGAAAGTTTTCTTGAGTTCCTCGTCTCTCAAATATTGGTAACTCAGCTCTATAGCTGAATATGGTTTTGCTAGCACTCCTCTGAAGTTTCCTGGGGAAGCCATCCTCAATTTCCGCAAGACATCCTTCCATACAGACATACCACTCCTGTTTCTTAATGTTTTTGCTATTGTAACGACGGTAATAGGCAAACCTCCACATTCTTTAGCTACATCAGTTGCTACTGATTTTAATTCACCTTTTTCAGCACAATCACCTGCCATTTTATTGAACAGACTCCAAGCTTCTTCTTCCTTTAAAACATCGACGGAGAAATGTTTAGAACCCATACTCTCCAGCACATGACGATCTCTGGCTGTCAGCAACATTTTGCATCCCCACAATCATTTCCAGAAGGAATTCCTACGGTATCAAGATCAGCCCAAATATTATCTAAAATTACAAGGATCTTGTTCTTGCTCTTCACTCGTGCATATAGCTTCCGAGCTCTTCCTGATTTATCACTCCCCTCACAAAATTTCAAACCTAGCTTATCTGCAATTTCTCCTTGAATGTTTCCAATATTTGGAGTCTCAGATACTTCTGCAAAAACTATCTCATCAAAGAGCTTGTTATTCTTGGCTTGCCTAGCAATTTCCTTCGCTAGTGTCGTCTTACCAACACCACCCATCCCGTAAATCCCAATGATGTTGACATCAGGATCACTCAGCGCATTTTGTATGTTACTTAAAGTTGACATTCTTGATTCAAAGGCCTCGTAACCATTGATAAACGTAAGCCATGTCTCCTCTGGAACTGTATGGTAGGAAATTTGATCAAATTTCTCAGCTTCTTCCTTGAGCCTGACGACAGCCTTCTGCTCCATCGCTGTTTTCTTGCTAAATTGATAGCGCTTCTTCAAATTAGGACAGAGCCCCTTGAAACATTTTTTACTTGCTTTCTCTTCATCTTCAATTAACTTTTCCTCCTCGTTAATGATCTTGTCGACACTAATAAGCCACCTTTCAACTCTCTTTTCAATTTCTTCCCCTTTTTTTTATAGCATCAACAACCCTATTCTGCATACTCTCTCTTGCATCTGTCAACTTTTCAACTTCTTCCTTGAGATTCTCAAAGTTGCTACTGTAGTTACGCAAATAACTTAATTGGCTTCCGATCGGAGGGAACAAGCACTTGGCAACTTCTAAAGCAGCAGCAGCAACAATATCCACCATTTCCAACACTTTTTTTTCCCTCTCTTTTACCAGTCTTTTTTTTTTTAATTAAAGTTTTGAAAAATAGATGCCAAGCAAACCAAACAGATATAAAACAGAGGACCACACGGTACCAAAAGCAAAACGTTCTTGAGATCAAAGGATGAAAATAAGTGAAAACTTTTGATGGAATATAGATGTAAAATAAGAAGTGAGTGACAAAGCGTTCTTAAGATCAAAAGCTGAGAACAAGAGAAGGGTTTTTACCTAGAAGAATGATTCAGAGAACTTGAGAGGATAGTGACGATGAAGGGTTGCAGAGGCAGGACATTTGTAGACAAAGAAGATAAGAGAAAATAATGCAAAATAACACAAAACTAAAGAGATAAATGAATGTTCGCAAAGAACTTTGACAGTTCAACGACTCAATCAAGCCACAAGTTTTGTCAACGGAGATAGAAAGACGACTCATACTTCACCTAGCTTTTCTTTCACTTTATATCTACTCCAAGGATTTTCGCAACGCATGTCCCATATGCTTCATTGCCACGCTCTTTTGTGAGCTCCAATTGTCGTATTCTTTACATATGTAGGAATCCATTAGATCAATTCATCTCTCATTTTCTTTTCTATCAAGAATTTCGTCACCGAAATATCAAGATGTGTCCACTAGACGAAGCTTCTGAAATGGTTTGTAATGGATTCCAGTATTTCGGCCCCAATTGGAAACATACTATAGGGTGTTGGAAAGCAAGCTAAGAGGATCCACACAAGATATTATTCTTGAAATATGAAGACTTAAAAGAGGACATCATCTTTTATATTAAACAATCAGCTGAATTCTTGGGATGTCCTTTCTCTGAAGATGAAAAAGCTCATGGGATGGTAGAAGAAATTGCAAGGTTAGGTAGTTTTGATAACATGAAAATTTTGGAGGTGAATAAGGCCGGCAACCAATACAGGAGGCCTAAAAATAGTTCTTTAGGAAAGGCAAAGTGACCCTTCAATGACTGATCGTCTCAATAAACTAGTGGAAGACAAAGTTTTGTGGTTCTGGTCTGATATTTAAAACATCGTAAGAGGTCCCAAATCCATTGATAGATGTTGTCTATGTTTGATTCCTCAAACGACATACTTTCCTTGCTTGATTTAGTTTTATTTGACATGTATCTGAATTACCCTGAGACAAATATTATTTAATAAAACTTAAATGTAAAAATCTTTTCTTGATGTATAAGTTTAAAAATAAAATATTTTCAAATATATTTTATATAAAATATATATCATTTAATGTTATTTCAAATTTGAATGTATTTGAAATTAACTAAAAATTAAGATTTCAAACTAAAATTAATTATTCTCGATCGTTTATTTTTCAATTTAACATTAGACTCGACAGAGACCACGAACTCATTTAAATCTCCAAAAAATTGGAGAAATTCATGACCGCCCCTAGATCAATTCATGTCATTTTCAGAACCAACTTGGAGGCTAGCTTGTGGGGGCGTTCACTAGATGAAACTGTCTAGATGTTTTGTAAAGGTGTTGATAGCTTTGGCACAATTTGAGTGTTAAGAGTTAGCATCAGTACTATTTCTACATTTAAAATATATCTTGTAACAATCAACATTATTTTTTATTTACCTACCATTTTAACATATATTAAATATATAACCCTTATTAATAAGGTACATTAACCTTTAAATCAAGGATATTTTCAAGTCATACATCATATGCTTCATTATCACACATGTGCCATAGTTCCATTGATCAGATTTTATGAAAAACTCTCACCACATTCTATTGTCAATTCCAGTTGTCGCATTGTTTACATGCCAAATTCGAATACTTTGCGCATTAATGGAGAAATACAATCATGCAAGTATTTTGTATGCATATACTCATTCAAGTTATTACACAAAAGAAACCCCCATCTTCTAATACTGCCAAGCCTTGACATAAATATATAAATAACTTGCATCGTCAGTTATCAATTCTCTTGTTTCCTTCACTACCACTGAGGGGAAAAAATAAAAATCAAGATAAATACGAATGCTAGTATCGAGCCAGGCGGCGAGCAAGTGAATGCGATCCCGCTCTCCATCAATCAGCCGTGTAACTAGCTCCTTCTAGCTCTAAACGGCCGCCGGCTGCCATCGTTTGTATTTTCCTCTTTTGTGCTTATTTTTATTTTTGTCTTTTTCGTTTCTCCCAATTTCTAAGAGTTGCGTTCCAGGTAGATATTACCTGTCAAAAATTTTCCCGAGAAAATAGAATATTCCCAACGCCTTCACTGCGTCATCCTCGTTTCTCTCGCTAACTTATGCGATTTCATGCCATTTAATTGGTCACATATCTTATCATCATAACATCTTATAATTTTTAATTTGATCTGTATGAAATATAAAAGAAACTTGATGTAATTGTAGCTAAGGCCAGGGGAAACAGTCACATCGTTATGATTATATTTATTTGAATGTCTAATATATGAACATCTTGTGAATCACTATCGGCCGGCAAATAGTAAATTAAACTATGAATTAAATATATCAATGATTAGGTTATTTCCTTGTTAAGTAATTATCAATAAGGACAAACAACAAAGGGCAGATGAGAGCATATGTTATATAATTATTCGACTTCATATGCTCAGTTCTCGCAGTCTCTCTCTGGGTAACTCTCACTTGATATCACTTCTATTCTATACTAGTCTAAAATTTCTATGGCAAACCTGGCTGACTCCCAAAACCCTACACTCGGTGCAGAAGAGCAAAGCAATGACGGTCAAGAACTAATCTCCTCGCTTCCTAAAGTGAAGAACTGGGATGATCTTTATCTCTATAATTACCAAGGAACCTGGTATCATTCCAGGGCCATCAATGCCGTGATTTCCTTTCAAAAGAACTTCCAAGCACAGGACAGCGACGTAATACTTGCCACCTTTCCCAAATCAGGCACTACTTGGCTAAAAGCCCTCGCCTTTGCAATTGTCCATCGTTCCCGTTATGCCTTAGAAAATAGCCCTTTGCTCACTTCCTCGCCGCATGATCTTGTACCTTTCCTCGAGTTTGATCTTTATATGAAAAGTTCACATCCTTCTTTTGAACAGATTCCTGTGCCAAGGATTTTATCAACACATATGCCGTATGGTTCACTGCCGGAATCCATTCCGAAATCTAATTGTCGCATTGTTTACATGTGTAGGAATCCTATGGACCAATTCATCTCCCATTGGAGATTTTACCATGGACTTGGAGATCAAACTTCGGATCCTCTTTCACTTGAGGAAGCTTTTGAGATGATTTGTCAAGGTGTTCAAAGCTATGGTCCCATTTGGACACAAATTTTAGAGTACTGGAAGGTCAGCATAGAGCATCCAGACAAGATATTATTCCTGAAATATGAGGACTTGTTGAAGGGTGACATCAACTCTTATGTTAAGCAAATAGCCGAATTTTTAGGATGTCCATTCTCAGAGAGCGAAGAAACTCAAGGAGTGGTAAAAGAAATTTCAAAGTTGTGTAGTTTTGATAACTTGAAAAATTTGGAAGTGAACAAGAGCGGTAAGCAACCAGGCGGGGCTAAGAATGATACCTTCTTCAGGAAAGGTAAAGTGGGAGATTGGAAGAATTATTTAACTCCTTCAATGTCAGAACGCTTGGAGAAATTGATGAAAGAAAAGTTTGGTGGCTCTGGTCTGACCTTTGAAACATCATAGAAGGTCTAAAATGATTTCTGAGTGGTTATTTTCGTTTCATTCACCTGTGTTAAGATAAAAGTTTGTGTTGAATTCCTATTTGAAATGTCAATCTGTTTGAATTTGTGTGAAATCTAAATAAAAATAAATGTTTGAGTTTGAATAATATATCCTTCTTGATGAATAAATTTAAAAGTTAGAATTTGATTCCCATCTAGTGTTGCATATTGGAAAAATGGAGTGGACTGCACGATGGGAAAAATGGGGTGGACGTAGGTCCCCATCCCCATTCTCACTTCCCATACCCCATCCCTGTCTATTTCTCCGTTTAGGTGAAAATGGGGAGTGCGGGAGGCACCTTCGTTCCATTTTCTTATTTTACTATAAGTTATAAATAAAAAATTTTATTATAAATACAAGATAAAAGTACATATAAATATAAAAAAAAAATTATTACAAAATAAAATAAAAACTTCATAATAGTTAAATGTTACGTATGAAGTAACACAATTTTTTTTAAAACAAAATCACTGGAGCTAGTTGTCGTCGAAGCTGACAAAAGAAGAAAAACCATTGTCGTTGAAACAGAATAAGAAGAAAAACAAGAGGCTGATTCCGGATGGTTTATGGTTAAAGAAGCACTTGACTTTGAAAGAAGTAAGTCTTGTAGAGAGGACATGATTTTAGATTTAAAATTTTCAAAAAAAAAATGAAATTTATATAAATAAATTTTAAATAATAAAAAATTAAAAATATTCAATTGGGGAATGATTTCCACCCATTTACTCATTTCCTCCCAAAATTTCTCATAAATTATGTACCACATGTCACCACATTGTAAGACAATATTACATTGCATTTTAGGGTAATTAATACCACTACCACCATATAATAATGGCACATAAATCGAAAAACTTTGTACCATGCACGTTTATCGCTAGCTCTTCATTTGGATCTATTATATTAACTTTTTATTATACACTAGCAGACAAATCCCAGTGCACAGTGACCTTGACTTATAACTTGTCCTGATTAGATCAAGGTATTGGCATTGACAGATTCCAGACCCTGTCGGGCAATAATTTGATACATTTTTTGTGTTGGGTGAACTGCATCCCAAAACACATATTTCCCAGGATCATCACATGTACTCAAACCTCTACATGTATCTCCATATTCCATAGTTCCTGTCCCGCAACATCCCTTGGAAGTTTCAGTCAAACCTGCCATTTTTTGCACAAATAGCAAATTCTTTTCTCACTCAAAACTCGTTTCAAGAGCAATTCTGAAGCAAAATTCAAGTGTTCATAAAAATACTAACCGTGTTTGTCGGGGTTGTTTATTGCATCTAGGATGATTCCGTAACAGTCAATATAAGCAGCTTTAATCCCTAGTTTTGACCTAACGATGGCCAATTTCTCTTGAATCTTGGAGTTGAATGAGAATGCAACTTTGTTATAACTTTCTACACATGTTGTTTGGTCCATTAGAGTCTTGACAAGTGGCATGCAACCCAAAGGAGGAACCCCGACAACTACCAATCTTTTTGCTCCTAGACTTTTCATTACCTGCAATCAGAGAATGACGTGTTCACCAAAACAAGATAAGAATATCCAAAATTCAAAATTTTAAGAGGGTTAGTAAAGACAAAGTCATGATGGTTGATGACCAACAATTAATGAATTCAAAGTCTTAAATTTCAAAATTGAGAGAGAGAGAGAGCACCTTAATGTTCTCAAGCATGGAAGAGACCAAGAAATTCTGGTAATGTTCGACAGTGTATTGCTGAGAGCGAGTAGGTTCCAAGTAATAATCTTGGAGGAAATCATTTGTGCCCATACTTAGTACAAATACAGCATTGCCAATGATTTCTTCTGCCTTCTTCACACCCACCAAATTTTTCAGATGAATCTTGTAATGCTTCAAGTACTCCATTTGTCTAGACACAGACAACACACTCTGTTTCACCAAAAGCAGAAAAGAAAAAAAAAGTGAACTCGTTTTCAAATCAGCCAAAGCACAAACTCAACTCAAACATTGCTTCAATTTCACATCAGGCCAAACAATTCTGGACTTACAGAAAGATTGGCAGTAAAGTCATCGTAACCAGAACCAGCAGAAGCAAAACTAACTCCATGTAACAAATCTATCTTCTTGGTATTGGTATCAAGGAAGGCAGGAATTGCGGTTGTAAACCCAAATGCATCCGCTGGAGAAGGAACAAACAAGAGCATAAATTTTAATTTTGCCTGATAATTAATGATGTATAGTATAGCTGGGAGTATCTATTTGCTGTGAATGCTATACAAAAGAAAATTAATATTATTAAAAACTCAGCAGAGTGTGAAACTAGGATACTGTCCTACTCCTATATAGAATATATGCCATTTTTCCACAAACTGCAGGATCATTAAGTGGAATCTGATAGCTGAAATTAACTTTTCATGGGCCTCAGCTCCCAGATTTAGAAACATAAGCCCCTGAAATAAACAAGCAAGCATAAATAAATTACCAATGAAGTCTGTGGCAAGTCTTCCATCGGTGAACCTTCCGGTGGGACGGCCATTAAAGAAGTTCTTCCCATAAGGAAGAAAATTGCCCTTAATAGTCGTTGCAAGACGGTTGTTGTTTCCAGGATCGACACTGGAATCTCCAAAAACTAGAATACAAGTAACATTGTTTTTAGCTGCTAATTCTCTCGCTTGAACAATGTCTAAAGCTTGCGAGACCTGCAGCAATGGCGTCAAGGCCAACAGCACTACTAAAACTGTTGTCGCAACCAACAATTTCATTGTCATTATTGAGAAAGCTTTGATTGACAGAATTTGAGAAGGATATTTCCGTTAAACGACAAGTTTTTTGCTGTCTTGTTTTCTTTGAAGTGATCAAACTCCAAACTGACATCTTCTTAAATAGGCCTAAGGATAGCTGGTTGTGTTGGTTGAACATTTAACACATGTTCCAATATGTGTTGGGATTTATTGTACAGTGCAAAAGATTGGTTGTTTTGAAGATGAATATTAAATTAAAGCAAGTGGGAATAGTTGTCTTCAACGTTAGATAAACAGTATGTAGCCCAAAATCCTGCAAATGGTGGTAACTATATTTGCATAACAATTATGAATTCAGAGCTTGTCAAATAGCTTGTACCCACCAATGTATGCAATATTTCTGGGGCATTATGATCAGGGGCAGAATTAGACTTGAAAATTTTAGGAGCTAAGATTATTAGTGACTGAGAAAAGGCCAGAATGAAAGAGGAAAGCAGCTTGTAAATCTATCACGCACCAGGCAATTCCTATCTGGCACATTAATTGTACCAGCAGCCGACTTATGATCCATGCCCACCCACCACCCTGCAGATTGTCTATTGTTGTTGGCTATTGCCACGTGTCCTTGTCAAAAAAATATATTGATGATGATAGGATTTTGTGAGTCTTACTCGTGCACATGGTTTCATTTATTCAAATGTCACCAAAGTTTTGAATGCAATTGAATTCTTTTGTACTTGAAGATTGGTTGTGGTTAGCCTGTGACTCATTTGGTTATCCGGGGCAACCCAATTGAGATCCATCAAGCCCATCTCGTTTTGATTTAGGGATAATAACATCTGAGTCCTCATATTTTTAACTAAATACATCATTTGTCTATTTAAGTCAAATAGATCTCTAATCTAGGAACCAAGTAAAACGAACAGAACAGTATGGCGAGAAGAAACGACAGAACCGGCGTCGAAGAGAACACCTTAGCAATCATCGAGTCCACCGAAGCCAAAGATACGCAAGACGCCAACGATGACAGTATGTCACTCTCTTCCTCTGTTTGATTCCCCAGAAACTGTACGAAAATCAAAGAAATTTTTTCAATTTTGGAATATCGGTTGATTGCGAGAATTTTAACTTAGAATTTGTCGTTTCTTTACATTTCCTACAATTTCTTGGAACCAAACTGATTTTTAGCTTCAACTGTAGGGATAGCTTTTCTTGAGGCAGTTCGGGCTGCTTCTTTTGCTACTGAAATTCCAGTTGCTCCAACTAGGTAATCTTTGTTCTCCTTTCAGGTAATTGCAATCTTATTTGTTTATTGATTTATACTTTCAAATGTATAATTAAGGAATTTGTTCTGTTTAGCAAAATGTACGAGGGTGTGTTTCAAATTTTAAGGGTTGGGAAATCTCTTGAATTGATGATGTCAAGTTATCAGCTTCTTCATGATTTAGATAAGGTAGGTTTTTTTGGGCAAAAACAAATTAATTCAGTTTATTCTTACAATGTTAATTATATCAAAATTCTAAACAATTTTATTTTCATATTAATATTGATATTTTTTTTTCTGTATAGCATTTTCCTCTAGTGTATGTTTCCAAATCATCGTCTAGTGAGTCACATGAGCTGGTTGTTGTTGATGATGAGGTATTATTCCTTCTATGTTGTTTTAATATTATCTGAATATGGAAAATAAATTTTATTCTATCTTACTGATATTTGCTAGTGTACAATACATTATATATATATTTTTCAGATCTTAGTTGTCCACGAATAGGGGTGTCCAACTATATATGGTTCTTATATAGGTCTCACAAAATAAACAGTTCAAATACCAACATTGCAGGAAATGCAGAATCCTCTATTGTAGATTATAAGCTCCCCATATGATTGGTTATAATGTATTTGTTTTGTTGCATACTAGGCTTGGTCGCCGTTTAAGCTCAGCTCAGATGTTGCTTCTAATGGAAGACTGGCAGGTCGGGAGAACTCTAGCAGCCTGCTTGATTTTTCTGTGAGTTGAAATTATCGTCCTTAGCTTAATTAATATTTTATTTATATCCATTTTCTCAGTATATTATAGTTTCTGTTTGTGAAACTCTATTTCAGTAGCTTGAATACCACAATCTCACTTTATTGAGTATGTATCCAATTGCAGGGTTTTAATTTACTGATAGAAGAGCTTGCTGGAGTAGCTAATGAAAAAAGCATTCAAGCAATGAACACAAAGGTTACTTTACTTTATACTTAGTATATCACAGTTATAAGCAAAACCTTTGTTGGTTGAATTCAAATGAAGAACAGAATGCTTGTTTAGTCTCCCAAAGGGTTGAAGTTGGGACAAAAGTCTTGGTTTTGAAGGCAGACATACTCTGCCTCGGTTAGCAAGTAAAAATCTATATTAAGAAACGATAAAACTTCTAAGTGGAATCTGAAGGATCAGAGAAGACATAAAAAAAAAGTGCTTATTCACATGGGCACATGTAAATGGGCATATGTCAATGGATTAGATGACATACATTATTTGTTGTAGAATCCATGGTTTGCCCTGATCATACATTATACCATGTCTATGTTGTCATGGAGTTATGATAACGATTTTTGTTGTGTTTATCTGATTTTTGTCAATAAAAATGATATCTGTGTCCTCTTGAATTTTACATTCCATGTTGCAGTACCTGAGGAGTATGTTACTGTTTCAATATCTTGTCAGCTTTCTTGAGGGAGATTTCCTACCTCGTAACATTGTGTACAATGGCAAGTCTATATCTATTGTCTTTGTGCGTTGATTTTTTTTTTTTGAAAAGTTTG
The DNA here is from genome assembly GCA_035584115.1 of Cedrela odorata. Lineage (NCBI taxonomy): Eukaryota > Viridiplantae > Streptophyta > Magnoliopsida > Sapindales > Meliaceae > Cedrela > Cedrela odorata. Next base: position 6,932,427 of record JAXCLQ010000004.1, read on the forward strand.
AATATCTTATTGTTATATTTTGCAGAAACAATGAACTGGACCATTTTACGGGAGTCCTCGCTCAACATGCTTCTGGTGCACCCTCTAATTGAAGCCCTGAACTTTATTTGAAACTTTATCTCTTCCATTATTGATAGTGTCCTCGTCAAGTATTAGGTTACTTGATGGTGTCTATTGTCCTGTCTCTATTCAAATTGTGGTTTTGGTTCCTAGAAACGCAACTATTAGTTTATCGAAAGATGAGGGATTGTCAAAATTTGAATTATTTTGCAGGGTTCAAGAAGAATAAATTACAAAACTTTAATGAAGGATTGCCTTTCCATTTTATGTGAATTGTGTCAAGTCCATATTGGAATCAGTGATAGTCATGGATGTCGCGAGAATCCTATTGTAAAGCCATCTGAAGATTGCGATACTGCTTTGGCATTTGCTTTTCTCGAAGTAGGAAAGAGTACTTGCATTGCTATGCAGAAACTTCTGATAATGGCAAGTTACTGATTTATCCAATTTTCAAAATTTTAAGTTACTTTGATTTAAAGTTCTGATTTATAAAATCCTTTAGATTATGGAGCTTGACACTTCAAAGAAGAATGCAGACATACAAGGTCAAACAACCAGAGCTGATGGTGTTAGGTACCTTTTTCCTTGTAAGATGAGATTTTTCTAAACATATATTTACTTATGATTATTGAAATTGAGTATACCTTTTGGTTTTATGCAGAACCCCACTGTTGGAGATAATTTTGGATGAGCTGACTTACAATGTAGATATACTTTTGCCATTTCTTCAGGTACTCAGCCCAATATTTTGTTTTCTTAGTTCTCTTTCTCTTAGGTGGTTGTTGGAAAATCATATTTTCAGATAATATTTAATACCAATTTAGCAGACATCATTCTCTTTGTATTTGTTTGTTCATGAATGTAAAACATAATTCGCATTTGCATTTGCATTTGTTTCTAAAAGCTTTCATAGTTTTTGGTTATTCAAGTTTTAAGAAATGAGTGATTTGCCTTTTTTTTTTTCTATTAAGCTAGTTAGAATTACTCTTTTCCATTTCTGAATATCTTTTGCAGGTCTTTAATCAACCTAAATGGAAACTGGAAATCATTGTGCAGTATTTCTTGAAATACACTACTAAGGCAAGTCAGTTGACAATAATAAATTTAAATATATTGGCTGGGGGCTTTTTGATCTAGACAAGTAGGAAGTACTGATTCTTGATTGTACTTTATCTGCAGCCTTCTGTTCGCACACGGAGTTCAAATGGTCCTGTAGATGATGCTACGTTCAATGGTTTATTGAATTGCTTTTCGAAGAGCACCAATGCTAAGAACATTGTAAAAAAGATTAGAATAGAAATAGTTCAATTGCTTTTGGCACATGGTTTTCAGGTGATTCATTTTTATTTTTACAAAGTATCCAATAATGAGATATGGTTTTATTTATGTAAAGAGTGATGACACTGTCTTCATTCTTCAAAATTTCTAAGATTTACAAAACTCTCTTAGGCTCGTTTGTCGCTATCATCCCAACAATTGGAAGGCATCATTGATTCCAAGGAGGAGATTGGAGAAAGCTCTGTTGTGGAAATATGCAAGAATATGATCTGTGCCTTTCAGAGTCTGAGAAGAACAGATGAGTAAGATTTACCATCATTTCTCTGTAAAAAGTTATCATGTTCTTGTATGTGGTATATGCAATAAATATATCACTGTGAGTAGAGCATACATTGAGCTTGATAATGCTATGGTAAAGAACCGTTAGAAACTACAACATTAAGTTTTGTTTGAATATGTTTTCCAATTAATTACTACACCCGCCACTCCTCTTTTTCTTAAGGCAAGTAAACACTATTTTGATTTTTTTGTCATGTTGCAGAAAGATGGAGATTTTGCCGATTGTAAAAGAAGCATTATTTACAGCAGCAACTATCATCTCAACAAACTGAGAGAGTTCAGAAAAATCATATTAGTTATTCATTTTAAAGGATATCATAGTACAGGTAGCCTTGTCAAATATACTATATACTTGTTATAGAGAGGGCCTCTTTTGAAATGGTTTCTCTAATTTGTTAGAACATTTATGAATACAGTGCCACCTTTTTATTTTGTTCAGCTATAGAACTTGATGCAATTTAGTAGGAAAAGAAAATAAATAATATTATCTTTGTCCAAGACGCCTATTGTCCGTCTTTTATAACAATTCCTAGAAATATATTCGTTAATCAAAATACACATTTGCAGGTCATCATGCAACGTGCGGGTCTAACCTTTGATCTTAGTTTTGGAATGTGTAAAGTTGAAGTTTATTGATGGATTATGGAAAATAACAAGACTGAAAATTGAAGTTGCATCTTGGAGCACCCCTTGGAAGCTATTGTTGTAAGGGTATATGTAGAATTGGTTGCCTTGTTTTGTATAGTATAGCACAGTTTTTTTGGCTTCCTGTAAATTGCTGTTCTCTTTATATCATTCCGATTCTGGTATTACAACATAAAATACGAGATTGTCTTGATGCAACACAATTGAAATCTTAGCTTTCATGCGGAAGGAAACAATGCTAAAAGGTCAACTGCAAGCTCTGTCATACTGTTACGCAATTGCAAAACTGGCAAATGTAAACTTAATACCTCTTAAATTCGAAATGGTAATGAGATTCACTGTAATTAATGAAAACCATGTTACACAATTCTTCAAAGAATATCGTGTCGCATTCCACCAGACTAGCCAACAAGTTATTGTGGTCACATAAGAATGGGATGTCCATCCACCCAACCTAATCGAAAGAATTATGATTCTCCCACTGCCTCGTTTATGTTCCTGAGATAGTACAGCTTTGTTTAGCTATTGAAACTACTTTAAAAATCGTGAACATTAATCTTGAATCAATCTGATTGTGCTCTTTTTGATTTGATTGAAGTTCGCAGGTGGTGTTACTCACTTGGAAGATTGTGATGAATCAAGCTGCATTGTGACTGGCCCATCGTTAACTAGATTAACCTTCACAAATTGAAAAGATACCAAGTTAGAGAAACGTTCTTTAGCATGTTAGATTTATTTCTCACATATTGTGGACTAATATAATTATTCATATAATTTAAATCAGATTAATTACATGACTAATATCAAATATATTAGAACATGTGTGACTGATTCATAATTTGTGATTATATTATGCAATTGAATCATTTTATTGTTACACTTGTTATAATAATATGATTTTGCAGAAATATGATCTTAGTGTATTTGTTAATTTATGACTCATCATAGGATTAGTTCTTTTATTTATTGCACGAGAAAAGATCTTTGATCTCATCTTTTATATATATATATATATATATATATATATGGCTGGCTCGTTAAGCAAAATATGTGAGATCTTTTAGAGATAAGATAGAGGGTATAAAACTTTTCTTATTCTTCTCTTTCGTTACTCTCGTACCTCTCAAGTTCAATTTATGATTTACTTGAATCTGAAGCAATTGAAGTAATAAGAAGTTTGAAGTTTGCACACAACTTCAAATGACTTCTTTCGGTATATATATATATATTTTTGCCAATATTGTTTTCATGTGTTATGGACGATTTGATTAATAGAGATTTTGAAAAAATCAATAATTAGTATCAAAGTTTGGATAATCATTTCATTTATAACCATGATGAATTCGCTGTGTTTGTGAAGTACAAATTTTTGAATTGAATAGAGTCTTTGATTTTGATCATTTATATGGAATTTGGGGTCAATTAATGGTATATTTGACAAGATTTATTGAAGTAGATCGTGATTATGTTTTTTCCTAATTTTGTAGGCCAAATTAGGTGGGTCAGGGTAAAAAATTTTTTTTTTAAAAAGCCTCATTTTGAGACCCATTAACCCATTTTCCAAAAAGTCGATGAGGAAGACGATAAATTATCGTCTGGGTCCTATAATAAAACATCAATGAGGTCCATATCTTTTATGAAATTAACTATTGACATGTGTCAGAAAAACCTTAGGATCTATACCTTTAGTTAGTAGATCAACCAAATTGAACTCTGTAACAATATGCTCAATAAAAACATAAGATTGAACAACTTTATCTTTGAGAAAAATTAACTGCTGCAGAATTATTACAATAGATCTTCAATGGCTTCAAAATGGAAAACACAAGATTCAACTTTGAGAAATCATGATGAGCTTCAGGTTCTTGAAAAAGATCATTAACATGTTCAACGCATGGTAATCCCATCGCAAAAGTAAACAAAAAAGGGGCTAAACTTTGAATAGTTTTCATTCACTAAAAAATATTTATACCTTTTTACCTTTCTTTGAAATTTTATTATAAGACCCAGACGATAATTTATCGTCTATCTCACCCGACTCTCTGCAAAACGGGTCAATGGATCTCAAAATGGGTTTGTTTTATTTATTTTTATTTTTTTAACCTAATCCACCTAATTTGGTCTCCAAAATTAGGAAAAAACATATACTCACGATCTATTTCAATAAATATTGCCAAATATACAATTAATTGACCTCAATTCCCATCGAAAATGATCAAAATCAAAGACTTTATCAAATTTAAAATTTTGCATCTCACAAACACAACAGATTCATCGTGATTATGAACAAAATGATTTTCAGGCTCTGATACCAATTGTTAATTTTTTCAAAATCTCTATTAATCAAGCTAAAATATAGTGGAACAATAAAATAATCAAATTGTCCATAATAAATGAAAACATTGGCAAAAAAAAAATACCAGAAAAAGTCATTTGATGTTATGTGCAAACTTTGAATTTTCAATAACTTTAATTGTTTCAGAATCAATGAAATCATAAATTGGAATTCAGAGGTACGAGAGTAACAAAAGAGAAGAATGATAAAAGTTTTATACCCTTTATCTTGTCCCCAAAAGATCTCACATATTGTGCTTAATGGGCTAGACCTATATATATATATATATATATATATAAGACGAGATCAGGGACTTCTTCACGTGTTGTAAATAAAAGTGACTCATCTCATTATGAGTTATAAATTAACAAATACACTAAGATCATATTTGTGTAAAATCATACTACTACAATGAGTGTAACAATAAACTGACTCAATTACATAATGCGATTACAAATTATGAATCAGTCACATATGTTTCAATATATTTGACATTAGTCACGTAATTAATATAATTTAAATTATAAAATTATATGAATAATTATGTTAGTCCACAATATGTGATAAATAAATCCAACATAATAAAGAGATGAAAGAAAAAGATATTGGTAGGCCAACTCACCTTCATCATTGCTCCAAACACCCCATCTATGCAAATCAAATGGAAAGAAGAAAAGAATGAGTAGATGAGACATAATACTTTCATGCCACGTCGAGCATGTGTCCAACTACAACAATGAATTAGTTCCTCAACAACAATCCTAAGTTTAACTGATCTCATGTTCATGATTGGGCTGATTCAATTTTTGTATCTACAAGCATTATGTAGTTGAAAAAAAATACATTTCACAATATATAATATACAATCTAGAATGCATACCAACTGACTTATAAGTTATAACAATAAATAATGGTTTGCAATAGAATTATGCATTAATTAATTTGAACATCTAAAGATCTCCCAATCCAAGGTTTATAGGCATAAACACCTTTTACTTATAATGCAAACATAAGATCTCTATGTACAATTTAAACAATGCGAACAACAAGGGAAAGCACACTTACCTTTTATTGCATCTGGGTTGTAAGATTTCTGAAATTCCTCAACTAAAGAATCATAGAAAGGCCTTGCTTTCTGGGGTGGCATTGCCACATGAAAATCGGGCTTGTTACCCTTCAATATTCCATACAAAGTAAACTGACTCACTGCATCATCGAGCCAACATTATAACCAGAAAATGCCACTCAAAACAGATACATTGATTAACATTAACTCAAATAGATAAGTAAAATTAACATAATATAAATAAAATAAGAAACTCTAATAAATATCAATTTGCACTAAACTCCACATGGGTATAAACTTTCATACAATTTATAGCAAAATATATATCATACATTATTAGGGACCATAAACTTTTGGCACAACTGTAAAAAAGAAAATTATTAACTCTACCTAGTAGAACTCCATAATTTTTCTGCATAACCTGCAAAAATACATCAAAATGCCCATGACTAAACTACAACATATGTACAACTTCCTTTTACAACAAAAGAAATGTTATTGACCTCATATTATTGATAAAAGGAGAGAGATGAAGAAAATTACGTTAAGGTCCCATCCTTTGCCTGTATTTTCATTTGGAAACAACCTCATGTTCAAAACTTTACGGCAACTGCATAGTTTCATTCATTCAGTAATTTTATCAGTAATCTAGTTACTATTACTCGTCCACAGATCTATAATTTAAGAAGAGGAGAAATATGAAAATGGTTATACATGTACTCGGCATCGGATTCGGTATCGGAATCGTGGAGCCCAACTAGGACGAGGAGGCCCGGACCGATTTCTGACACAATACGGCCCTCCACCTGAAAGAGGAAAAGTATCAATTTAAAAAGCCAAAATTGTGCATTTGATGAATCAAAAAACAGCGGATAGAGCTCAGATTAGAGTTAGACCTCGACGCTGGCGGAGGTGACTCGTTGGACCACCGCCCGCATGGCTCTGATTTGAAGTTGTTGGTAGTGATGTTGGGTTCTTTTGTGCTTGCTACTGCTGCGTACTATATTGATGGCAAAGCAAGGATGCGAGGCAACGGAGTACATGACTTTTTTACTGGTTAATTTTTTTTTTTTTTTAATGTTTAAAATGTTATGAATATTAAGTAAAAATATAAATAAAAGAAAGTATAGAAATATAAACGGTCTTCAATAGGAATGGCCAACTATTTAGACTTATTTATGTTTATTGTTTGAGTTTTAAATTTTTTATATTTGAAACTAAAAGTGATTTTAATAAAATTATTCTCAATTAATGAATTGATAAATAATATTTAGACAAAACGTGAGTTAATAAATAGTACTTTCTCAATTAAATTTGTCGAAAATAACTAAATTGAATTAATAAACGGTATTTTTTTAGTAAAAATTTATTGATGATAACTAAAGTGAGTTATAAAATAATATTCGTCAATGAAATTTGTTTAGAACACAAAAGTAAGTTGATTAACAGTATTATCTTGACGAATTTTATCGAGAGAGATTAGTGTAAAAATGATGAACTTTTAATTTCAAATATAATAAAATTTTAAGTTGAGTTATAAATATAATTAAACCTAAAAATTAAATCATTCGTGTTAAAAATCTAAATATAAATAATATTTTATTATTAATTTAATGAATAAATAAAATATAATAAAAGGACGTAAAATATTTAAAGTATGGATACATTTATACAAGAGAGTGTATATATACTAATTTATAGCACCGATATGATCAATTAAAATGAATATATGAATTTTTTTTTACTTTACAATGTTAAGATATATAGTTATCAAAAATTTCAAGTTATCAATGTAAAGAGCCAATTTATTTTCTTTTTAGTAACTTAATTTGACAAAATTGTTCCTAATTAAACTAATTTACTATTAATTGTGATAATTATTATTCAATTAATATTTTTTGGATTAAAATCTCTACTTATAAAAATATTTTTGAATAAAAGCACTTCTAATTGATTTTTACTCTCCAAATATCAATGACAAAAAAACATCTCCAAGCTTTCAAAGAAAGCCTCATCTACAACTACATCAAATTCTAAGAATGAAAGAGAAAAAGGAAAACAAAAATCTTTACATGTGCATACTACAATCTTTTCTTTTCTCCCCATGTCTTCTTCCCCTTTTAACACCTATTGAGCCCATTTTCTCCATAGCTACAGCAAAAGCTTGGAAGAATTTTTGCTTATCCTTCCCCAATTCTTGAACCATTGCTTTGGTTCTTGGGTCCAAAAACAGAGCTTGGTCTGAGGCTAACAATCCCAACTTTCCCTCCAAATTTGTATAGTAAGCATGGTCAAACAAAAATGGAGTTGTGACATCAAATGGTGCAACAATGTCAACATTGCCCCCAAAATGTGGGCATGACATTCTGAGAGCTTTTAGCAGCCTTGGATCAATGGTAGGATCTGGCTGCTTGGTGCCATGATAATCATACAATCTGCTCACAAAGTGCTCACAATGAGCAAAACCAATTGTGTGTGCACCTGAAAGAACCACCAAGTCCTGAATTGATAACCCTTTCGAGTTGAAGATTTTGATCAGCTGATCAATGGTGGAATTTGCTCGTGGCAGATTGAAGGGTACTCTTGATGCCATTGATATTTTCCCATCCCATCTTCCTTTTGTCACTTGGTAATATGGACCCCCAGCCTATTTTTAACAATAAACTATAGGATTAAATGCATTAAATTTGGAGACTTGAGATTAAATATATTGATGGTCAATATCAGTCTACGACAAATTACCAGCAGGACATGGAAATATGGATTTATCTGTTTTTGTCCTGTTAGAACAGGGTGTGAAGTTTGTCTGTATAGTAGAAAATGACAGCAATTTTTCTCCCATGTCTTCCTACTTTGGAAGCATTGACGCTATCAGATATGGGGTCTAAGAAGAGTAAGAAGTTTTCAAATGTCAGCATTATTTACCAAGAATCACGGTAACTATAGCTATATTCTTCCTTGCCTTATTGAGCAACAAAGGATTGAAAGTGTATTTATCTAATAGCTTGGAATGTATGGTGGGAAAAATTATACAGATTTTTTTCTAACAAACAGGATGTGGGATTATATGTGTTTCTTAAAACTCTCCAGTAAGTTTCATTTTTGAATATCTGACTATCAATCAAATAAGTCTTAACCTCATTGGAAATTTGTTACAGAACAAATAATTTGAAAGCATCAGCAGAAAGCAAAAGGAGAAGAAACTGACCAAATGGACAAAATCTCTGGTTGCAATTGCAAGAATGTCTGCACAAGATACAACGCCAGGGCATTTGCTCTCCACCAAGGCTTTGGCTTTCCTTATGCTTTCAAATCCTTCCGCCCTTAAGTTCTTGTTATCTAGTGCATCCTTCTCTGCTAAATCTTTGCTTCCAGGCTTCGTCGATATTAATATAGACCCATCACAGCCCTTCAATATAAAGAAAAAAAATCAAACATTGGTACAATGCTAAAATATTAACTAACATGCATCATATTGATGGTGCTAAATGTACATGCATGCAAATTAAAGCAAATGCATTATGTGGGAGAACTGGGAATTGAGATTACTTCAACGAAGCAATCATGGAAGAAAAGACGAATAGTGGCTGGACCAGAAACTGGTGCTTCTTTGAAAGTTTGGCTGGTTACTGAACCTACAAGTTGCTCAAGTTGAGGGCAAACTTTTGCATAGTAATCAACAGAGAGTTTGCGTTGGCTGATGCGAGCACTGCCGCCTGTTTTGGCTGCTGAAATAGTTAGTGTGTTAAGAATAAGCAAGAGAATGAGCAAGCGAGTGAAAACAATAGGAGATGAAGAAGAAGAAGAAGAAGAAGATAGGACAGACATGATTGCATAGGAGGCAGCTTAGGACAAAAGATTAATAGTAGAGAAGAGAATATAAAAAGTGACGACCCCAGGTTTGAAATTTTGCTGTGGGACAGATTGCCATGTTGAAAAAGGAAGAGAATCAAGACCCGTGAAACCCAAACCATAAATAAAGCAAAGCAAAAAATAAAAAAGAAATTATGTAAAATTAACAGAAACAATGCCCTTTGCAGTTAATGTAGTTTAATTAATTACTAGTAGATCTTGCTTAATTGGATAAAGGTACTGTCTTTTGTTTCATTTGTGGCTTAACTAAGTCTAATAGAAAGTTGGGATCTAGTCTTAAATTGAACTACAATACAATAATTAGCATGGAGAATCCATTCACGGGTATTTGCAATGATTAATCACTAAAGACTAATGAACAAATTTTGTCTATTAGTCATCCTTACAATAGCCAGCCAAGCACAAACTTTTTTGTTTTTGTTGTTGGTTATTGTTTAATTTGATTCTGAATGAACTAATTAATCTTCATACATGTTAATAAGCAATGGCATTGTAGCAGTTTACAAACAGAACGAAGCAAAGAAATAAAATAGGAAAACAAATGATTGTGAATACAAAAATAGAAGGCTGAGCAGAGCTGATGGTGGATAGAGTGAGAGAGATCCCATTTGCCAACCAAAAACATAAGTTCTTAAATGCAGAGCATGTGCAACAACGAGGGACCTCACCAAATCATAAATTATCTATTGATATAAATGAATGAATGAATGAATATAAGCCATTGATTTCAGGCTATATAGAATTACATAAATTACTTGCCCTTTTTGCCTTTTTTCAGAAGTGGAGGTAACCTTTTTGTTGTGAGTGCAGTAAAAGCTGTGAGGACCATCTCACTATCACACACTTATTCCAAGCTTTTGCTTTAATTGTTTGTACTTTTGGATTTATGAAACTAAACAAGAGAAGTTAACAAAAGCAACCAGAAACCTCATCACCACATAGCCAAAAAGTTGGTACTAAGCTTAGCACTAGGAACCCACTTTCATCATTTTTATAAAAATAAAATTTATTTCTTTTTTCTTTTTATATGACATTCAGAGTTTCTGCATCTTGGTAAAGAAGTTGCCGCACTCAACTTTTGCAGATTTATGGGGATGAATTTTCAATCTCATGCCCAAATATTGAACTGAAAAAATTGAGTAAATTACAATGCAATACCAGGAAACTGTGATTATTGGATCAGTCGTAAAAGAAAGTGGTGATTCTGATTAAGAGTAATTGAAGATATATGCTTGGGAACATCGAAGAGGGAAACATGGAGTTTGTCAGAGATTTCTCTCAAATTTCTTCACTCAGAAATATAATATTAAGAAATCTTGTGGACAGATTGAAGAAAACAACGGCAACTTAACCCAAACCAGCTTTCCTCTGTTACTTTTTTGTTATTTTACTTTTGAGAACTATTCTATCTCTAATTACATGGGAAATGTAAAACTGTTGTCATTACGTTCAAGGAGAGTTAAAAACACAGTGAATAATTTGTATGAAACCATCGTGGATACAACTCGGCTGACTGCCATTGCCATGTCGTACATTGCCTGCATTTGCTTTGCACGTAGGCGATTATTTTGAACATGGATTAATATTTTTATCAAGTCCGGATCAGATAAAAGGAAAACCTGATGGAATTTTGCCAGCTTTTTAATGAATATAGTGGTACATTCTCTTATAATCGCCCAGATTCCTTTTCGTGGGCTAAGCTCTCTTTGAGATGGTTTGAGAATTGGGCTTTGACTTCAGCCCACAATATTTAAGTTTTGTTTAAGATTGAGATCATAGATTCTGTTCTCCAAACTTCAAGAACGATAAGTTGTTTGTTTTGGCAGCTGAGTGTTTGATAAAATTCTTGAAAGAACTCTGCTAACTTCAAATTTGTGAATTTTCTTTTTTTTTTTCATCAACATTTTGCTATGCAGCGTTTATCATCAAGGATCTTGAGAACCAAAGGCTCTAAACTGAAAACTTTCTTTTCGAAAACATCTTGTTTACATTCTCACTGCCTTCGCTGCAAACCCAGATGTCCAAAAATTGCCACAGAAAGCGATTCCATGCGATTTCTTAAAATGGTCTTCGCTTGGTTTCTGTAGAACCTCAAAGTTCGCAACTGGGTTCACGCCGTTGCAGCCGAAGCCATTGGATTCCATCCTTGATATCGAGAGAGCGCAGGATAAATCTCCCGAGGACCTTGCTTCGATTTGGGACGATGTATGTAACGTTTCGGTCTCTTTTATGTTTGTTTTACTTGCGATGCAGTGTAACAATAATGCTTAATTTTCTTCATAGTAATGGGTTATGATCAATTTTCTTCTTTCGTTTCAAATATTAATCATTTATGTTTGGGTGGGTTTGTGTTGTATCAGTATCACTTAGGAAGACATTGGCGCATCCATGAAAGCCCAACTTTATCGTTTGTTGCAGCACAGAGCAGCTGACTGGTAATTTATTGACACATTCTCTTTACTGTCTATATCTCTTCATTCTCTATGTTTTGTATTCTTATTTTTCTATCAATCTTTGCAGCAGGTATTTTGTTATCCCTTTCTGGAAAGGAAGTGGTTATACAACAATGTTCGCTCAATGTTTGTTCTCCAGTGTGTAGCTTATGTCTTACATTCTTCATATTGTATATTTAGTGGTTGCCTCATCTGAGAGTTGATCTATTTTTGATGAAAAAATCTGTGTCTTGGATAGCCCCTTTGTTGAACTATCTATCTTAAGACTTGAATTAAAAATTTGGTCATATGATCTCACATACTAATGATGAAAAAGAAAACACTTGCAACTCTGTGATGAGGATGTAACGAATGTGTACCAAGTAGAGTTGGTTTATAGTCATTTACAAGTTTCATTCACTTCTTTGATGAAGTCATGGCATTAAGCCAAAGCTAGCTGACTAAACTCCCAAGCTAAGGAAATGCCTTATTAGTGAATGGATAAAATAGTTTCATTACTTTGGTCCATGCTTTATGTGCTTTTGTCTTTTTCTGACTTTAATAAAGATAAAGATAGAAAAGGGATTATCAACAAGGTTATGGGAATTATCTTCTTAGTTCATAATACATTTTTTTGAAGGATTTTAAAGGAGTTGATGATATAATTTTAAGTGAACAGAAATATCATGATTTTTAAATCAACCGTCTCTACTTACCATGTCAAAGTTAGCTTCTATAGGGCATACCTCATCATATGGAAAACCTTACATGGGGCATGTTTCGTTATGAAAGTAGAATCTGTTTGTTGAAGCTGGTATTATAACTGTCTCGACTGTGTCCTTTTGATAATTTGATTGTCTGCTTATCATCTTCTTGTTCCATGGATACGATCACCTACCTTATCATTTCTGTATTGAGCCTTTCGATGAAAATCATAAAATTTTTGGGGTACATGCAGATTGCAGTTACCTAAGATGGTTAAAAGTACTAGTTTGGGAATATTGAGGCAGTATGTGACTAGAATAAGTTTAATAACTTCTTACTGTTAGATTAATATCAACTAGGGTACATCCTAGTACCGTGCTCTTAAATATGGTAAATAGAAGTGGTCAGTCACACTACCCTCCTCCACTTATTTTCTTAGCTAGGGTCACTCAGGATGTGCAACATATGTGTCTCGAATAATATAATTAACTGAAACTCGTTCTCAATAAATCTAAGAAAGGAAGTGCTTTTTGCCCCAAATGAAGCTGCTAGTTACTAAGATAAATCTGCTTCTTTTGCAGTACAATTACCACACATTCTTTTTACTGGACTTGAGGATTACAAGGCAAGAGGAACTCAAGCATCTCCCTATTTCACTGCCTCATTTTACACACAATTTGCTGAGAGCAAGGACTTGGTGCTTATCTGAAGTGATGCAGTGTTCACAAGTAAGCTCACCGACTCAGAGGCAGAATGGCTCTTGGAGACCACTCAATCTTTTTATTTGAATGATGCGAGGTATAAGCTTGTGAAGCGTTTCAATAAAGAAGCTCAGAACTTTGAATTCAAGGATGTCTTGCGAGCCCTGAACATGCCCATCTTATGATTTCCCCAAAGAATGGAAGAGCACAACTGTAAAAGAGAAGAGTTCAACCAGCAGCAATACACTTGAGCATTTTGAGCATATTGTACAGGAGATTTACGTTGAAATTTGTAAGCTTACATGTATGTATACGAGTCAATCCATTTGATAATACAAGTATGTGTACAATGTACTTGAAAATGTCTTACACGGTACGTTTGAACAAAATAATCAAAAACGACATAGTTTCCGTAAAGAAGTTGGAGTTTAAACGGTGCGTTTGAAACTAAACAATGAAAACGAATTTAGAAAAAACGACGTAGTTTCAGCAAGGATAATGCAGAATGAAAAATGTCCGTTGTACCCTCGTCTTGTCTCGTCGATAAGTCTTGCAGTCTTCTTATCAAACAAACCCTTGTGAGAAGAGCTCCTTTTCTCTCTCACTGTACACTCTTCTATTCATTCATTCCTCCTCCAGTGAAATTCAGTACGGTGTCTACTATCTATCGCTTTTACTTTGCTCAATTTTATATTCATTCATAAAATAATCATGGTGATTATATACTCATTTCAGTTTTTCTTATTGTTCGATTTCGCGCTCAGCTTTCCAACAAATTGCAATAAAGTAAAAAATTTCTCCAATGACTGACCCCTCCGAAGAAGCCAAGCAAATCGAGAAGCTCTACGAGTTCGGGGAGCGACTCAATGAGGCCAAAGACAAGTCTCAGGTATGTTTCTAGGGTTTTGCCTTTATTGTTTCCTCTGGAATGCGGTTTTTTTTTTTTTTTTACCGATTATGGTGGTATTGATTTTATTTTTTGTAGAATGTGAAAGACTATGAGGGGATAATTGAAGCATCGAAAACGAGTTTAAAAGCGAAGCAATTGGCTGCTCAGCTGATTCCCAGGTTTTTCAAGTTCTTTCCTGACCTATCCAGCCGTGCTGTAGATGCGCATCTCGATTTGATCGAGGAAGAAGAGCTCGGAGTTAGTATATTCTCTCTCTCGCTTTTTTTTTTTCTTTTCAAATTTATAGTTTATGGTTATATCTATAATGTTTGTTGAATGGTTGATTCTTCAGTTATAGCCTCGTTACAATTATTTAATTTTTGGAATTTATGTATGAAAGTTGCTTGTCATTTTCTTTTCATTAAGCGCTTGAATTATTATTTTTTATTTAGTCAATATAGCTTAGTTGTCAAATGAATTTTGTTACCCAGATGTGGAACTAAATCGAATATATATGGTAGTTTAGAATATGCTAGATATGAATGGACTTGGGAATTACTTAACTAATTCGGTGCCTTAATTTT
>JAXCLQ010000004.1:6952896-6980044 GCA_035584115.1 Cedrela odorata
TATATATATATATATAATACACATGTTTGCTTCACTTTAAAATTTTGCAATTGAAATCGAAAATAGAGAGAACAAAAAAGCATTAGAAAAAACCGAGAGAAGAAAAAAAAAAAAAGAAGGAAAGAGAAGAAAATGAAAGGAAACTGTAAAGTAAAAGAAAGAGAAAAAAAAGTTACAGTAGGACAAAGAGAGAAGTAATCAGTAATATAATTGGGTAGTAGTGTTTACTTTTAGAAATTTAGTACAACATATTGTTGGTGTGGTAAAAATTTATTTTTAATTTTGTTTATCAGTACTAATATTTTTCTTTTTACTTAGACTAATTACTTAGTCTATGATTACAATAAAATTCTTGGGATTAAAAGTTAGTATTCTCCAATACTTAAATTAAAGTTTTACTTTATAATATAAGAGAGAAAAAAGAAAGATAAAGAAAAATATATGTTTTAAACTCGAAATTTAGTTTTCAAGTTTAGTTCAAAGTTCATCATATAATTATGTGTACCTGCTTGTTTTTGGTTCTCTTTTTACATGTGTAAGTCTCTTAAACTTAGTAAAATTCTATAAAATCTGAAAATAATAATTTCAATTGTATTTAGATTCCAAGAAATATAGAATTTTCATTTTACAAGCATCAGTATTTCAAAATTTATAGGATCTTCAGTTCTTCTTATAGAATATGACTACCAAGCTATGTATTATTTTTATGGAATAAGCTCTATTTTCATAATATATTTACTAGGCAAATAATTCTTATTATGGAATAAGTTCTTCTTACCGAATACTTTTATTAGCCAAAAAATTCTTATTTGGAATTATCCGGAAAGAGTTTGAGAAAGAAACGAATCATCTCTTGATACACAATTGTTGAGAGGTCTCAAAAATATTTACTTGAGACTTCTTCATCCACCTAAGGTGAGCTCAAACTGTGTTATATATTTAAAACCTTTGCCATGTTATACCCGAGACCTTTATGAGTAGGAAAAGTCTCAGAATTGATTCCCATATTTAAGACTTTTTATATGAGACTAAGAGGTCTCAGCCAGTACTACACTCGAGGTCATTGTTACTCTCTGGTTAGTATTCCTTGAGCTTAAGCTAAGCTCAGATTTCTCTATATTTTATAGTATTTCAGTTTGGGTTTGATAGTACTTACTTGAGGACCCATGACCTATTAGGCTTAACTTATACTTCCGGCATTTTCCCAAATAGATATATTTATGAAATTTGAATAATTATGTTTTCATATTTGCAACATGTATGAGATTTTAAATTAGTTTTAACTGTTAATTTTTAAATTTAACGAGTTTAGGGACTAGTATAACGATGAGAAATTTAAGAGACCCTAAAATTTCTCAGGATTGATCAATGAGCTACGAGTTGATACTTTTGAACTATTATATATTTTTAATACAGTAAATTAATTATATTATAATTAAATTTCATATAATTACGTTTGTTCGCATGCATGACTAATTCGATAAGAAATAATATTTTTAAATATTCATGTCATATGTTTGAAATGTAAATTATTTGAGAAATGATATGATTTTGAATAGGAGACTCTAACAAGATTATGAGATCACAGGGTATAATTATGATTTTAAAACTTTAGTGAGGAAATGAAGTCGTGGGATATGAAGTATGATTATTATTATGATTATGAAACACATGTTATAATAAAAGGTCACTAGGTATGATATGATTTTTTTGCTTGGGTGAAGATGTTTCTACTTTGGTACTACTTTGGTGTAATTTTAGATTAAATTGTACTATGAAATATTTTTAGCATATAATTAATATTTGTTTTATGCATTACTTAAGAAATTTAATAATTATTTATAAAAAAATATTTTTTTTATAAATTATATTTATTCATTGAATCGTAAATTTTTTTTCTATTTTTTTAATTTTTTTTCAAATCGTCCATGATTCGTGTAATGTATAATTTTGATACACAAGGTTGGATCACAAACGCATATTGTGTATCTCATCCGTATGAAAATGTCGTGTTTATATGTATCTATGAAACATATACATATTTGTGTATGTAATATAAATGATATATAAATATTGTGATAAGACTAAAATCTTGACGTGTGATAATAATAAAGGCTTAAAACTGTTTATATCTTTTTCTTTTAATAAAATTTTATTACGTAAGAATTATGAAAAATGTAAATAAAAGCCTAAATGTACAAATATTTAACAAAATTTATTCCGAACTCGAAGGAGTTGGGATGGGTGCAGTCAAATATATATATATATATATATATATATATAGACACACTCGTAAAAAAGGAATCCACTAACCGAAATAAATGAAAGTTATATCTAATTGGATAGCATTTTTATTGCTAAAAGTCAACAAAAAATTAAAGCTATGTTCGAAGTCCCTGCTGCATCTGCTAATGATTTACACCTATTTTCGGCATGCACTGGGAATGTAATTTCCTTATTTCTCGTTTAATTTACACTCTTCCACTTCGTCAACATACAAACAGTAATTTATATTTTAAAAAAATAAATGTGCTTGACTAGGACCAGGGATTAATAAATATATTGGAGGGATCAGTACGAGCATCTGTATCTGTAAGAGAATTAAATGATGTACTTGACAGTTTCGTTTAATCGTTCTTTCTTAATTTTATTGTGGTAGCTGTATTCGTGTTCCCTACATTTACTACTCTCTCTTACATTGTGTTCACTTAATTCTACGTTATTAAATATGAAAGAGGTGGAGTACTTAAAACTTAAGACCATCAGTTATTAGTTTCTATTTCCACTATGTCGACATACAACAATAATTTAAATTATAAAAAACAATAGACAATAACCACCATTAATTATATATCATGTCATTAGCAAAAGAAAATCATCTTCTTGCTCTTAATTATTCAAGCGATTGTTCTATGTATGGTACTTAATTGTGCTCTCTATTTCTGGTCAGCTATACGAACGATCTGCTTACAGAATTAGTCATTAATTATACAGATAACTATCTTGTTAGTGAATTAAGTCAAATACGAACTTGTAATGTAGTTGAGTGTGCATCAGATTCCAATTTGTAACACAGGATAATTACACATGTTGAAGCTAAATAAGATTATTAAGTCTAGATATGGTTAATGATTTCTTAATGTTTTTGATCCAATGGCTAATATCATGTGATTGAAACAAACATCTGCAATCACATCATCATGTTTAATCTAAATTACATTTCCTTTCGTTATTTCTTTTGTGAGACTAACTAAGATTTCACTCTGGCAAAGGTAATTGTTGTGACCTAGGAAAATAGGGTAAGGGTAAGGATAGTTTTGTCACGAGAATTCAAGAGTTACGTGACCCACTTTCTTATTACAAAAATACCAGCCCAACTTTCTAGCCTATAAAAATGAGTACTTGAGTAATAAATCACAGTTCCTATTAGATAAAGCCAAGCGAAAATGGAAAACTATCATAGACATTTTATGCTTCTCCTTGTTCTCTTTCTCTATACGTCTGGAGCTGAAGCTCAAGGGAAGCACTTGCGAAAGCCTTGTAATAACACAGTTTCAGCTATATTGGTGTTCGGGGACTCAACGGTGGACCCTGGAAATAATGACTTCATATATACAGCTTTTAAAAGCAATTTTCCACCCTATGGAAAAGATTTTGAGCACAAAATACCAACTGGAAGGTTCACTAACGGGCGGCTTGCTACTGATTTTATGGGTAAGTTTCACAGTTTGAAGCTAATTGTTTATCGATATCTACACAGTGCTTTAGCAGAAATGTGATTGAAAGACTGAGATGTGGCTGTATAAATTGCGCAGCTTCATATATTGGTCTCAAAGAGTATCTGCCTCCTTATTTGAACCCAACTCTTAGCATTGAGGATCTTATGACAGGAGTTAGTTTCGCCTCTGCCGGCTCTGGATTTGATCCTCTTACTCCAAAAATAAGTGTCTCTTTCTATCTTCTCTCCCTCTCTCCAATCACTGCAAAATTTATCTCTCTTTCTATCTTCACTCCCTCTCTCCAATCACTGCAAAATTTATCTGCCATATAAGATGAATTGATGATCATAGTATAGTATGAGAAGTTATATGTATTATGCTACTGCCCACTTTCCGTCCACTGGTCATCCAGCATGCTCTTGAATTTTTTAAAGATTGAAGTTTTATTTCATTAACTTTGCTTTCCATAAACTTATTATTTGGCAGTTGAAGTTCATTGACGTTAAGTACTTGTGTTTCCATGCATTTCAGAATGTAGTTGACATGCCAAAGCAACTGCAATATTTTAAGGAGTACAAAAAGAGACTAGAGTCTGCAATTGGAAAGCAAGAACTGGAAAAGCATATGCAGAGAACCTTCTTCATCATTAGTGCCGGCACAAATGATTTCGTTGTCAATTTTTTTTCTCTCCCAGTTCGAAGAAAGACCTTCACAGTCTCAGCTTACCAACAGTTTGTATTGCAAAAAGCTACAGAGTTCATACAGGTAATTTGGCTCCAACTCACTTCCTTTCTTCTGATGATTGAAAAATTCTCTAACCATAATTATCATATTAATTAGAGGAAGTCTTAGGTACCACAAATGTGCTATTATTATCATATTATTGTTATAACAATAATTAACAATAACAAAAATGGAAAAATAAATAACATGATATGCATTTATTGAATAATTGTATTTAAACTGTCTTATCCCTCTTCATTAATCAAATAATCATGATTAAAATTCACGTGTGAAACGTGTACAAACATTAATATAACGATGATTATTTGCACATTAATACAAAAGTTAAAAATCAAAACAAAAAAATTTAAAACGTGAAGTAAAAAATCAGAGAAATTGTGTAATACAGTTAAATATTATATATCCCTGTTCGCTTTGGGATCCTTACTGTACAGTACATAATTTGATCCACATGCAATCGTATGCTGTGTACTGACATTACTGGACATATATAAATACATTTAATAGTTGTACGTAGCAAAGATCAATGACACGGTTGTTGAATATGAATTAATTGTCACCTTCAGCTAATAATACTGACGTGCCCTCATTAATATTTGGTACTTAGTGCAGTTGAGAGTAGTTACGATTTGAGAAGATCCAGCACAGCCCCTCTAGAAGGCTGGTAACAGTTGGATTATTAATTTAAAATATTTGCAGAATTGCAGAGATACTGGAATTGTTTCCAGAAGAAAACTGCACATCAGTTAGTCACATTCTTAAATGTTATAATCTAATTTTGGTGTTTTGTGCTAAATTAATTATAGGGTTTATGGGAAGAAGGAGCAAGAAGAATATTTGTAACAGGGCTGCCTCCAATGGGTTGTTTGCCTGCTGTTATCACTGTCCATTCTCTATTAAATGCTCTTGCACAACGCCGTTGTGTAGAAAGATATTCCTTTGTGGCACAGCAATACAATCAAATGCTCCAAAATGAAGTGAGTTCTATGAATTCTGCTGCTGAAAATCTTGGTGCTAAAATCTATTATCTGGACATATATACACCATTGGCTGATATGATCCAAGGCCCTGGAAGACTGGGTAAGCATTTTCTCTTTCGGGTAATTTGTTGTCTAATGATTCTTTTTTTCTTAATGTTTTTTTGGGTTTTCTTTTTGTAGGGTTTGATGATATTAATACCGGGTGCTGTGGAACTGGGTATTTGGAAGCAGCATTTTTATGTAACCCAAATTCATTGGTGTGTCCTGATGCATCAAAGTATGTGTTCTGGGACTCAATACACCCAACTGAGAAGACTTACTACAACATCTTCAACTCTTTTCGTCCTATCATTGATGATCTTCTTAGGGACAAACTAAATTAAGTTCCATTATTAATTGATTGTCTCTATCAATATTTATGTTCATTGAGGGGTAGAAGATTTAATAACTCAAATAATAATAATTAATCCCATATTGGAAAGCTGTGAGACACAGTCAAATAATAATAATTAGTAACGAGAGATTTCTGGCTTAAACGCACTCACGAGGCAAGAATCGTTTGTAATATAGCTTTTCATTTATCATCGTTAAAGTGGCTAAGTGGGATTTGAATTTAATTCCCATCTCACAAATTCTGACATGTTAACAATGCATGCTAGTGCTGGCCCATAAGATTCATGGTGGCTTAATATAAAGAATTAATTTAGTACAAGAAATTCAAGTGGAGCAAATGCCAATGGCCCGAGTTATCTCAATAGACAAACCTTCAATTACACAAAATCATGTTTAACAATTACCATTCATTGTTAACAAAATTGCAAACTAGTGAAAGTTTTACAATCAAAAGCAGCACATATTGATTAATCAAATATTGTAAAGGTAATACTATATATACTTAGTGTAATTAATACTACTACACCTTATAATATTATTTCATAAATTGAATATTTTTTGACCATAATATCAACTGACGACGACATACACAGGAGATAAAAATTAAACAGTGACTCTGGTAGCTAAACATGATTAGCTATTCTTTCTTTTCCTTCTTAAAACCTACTTGTTCTTAGATCAAGATATTCGCATTGACAGATTCCAGACCCTGTCGGGCAATAATTTGATACATTTTTTGCGTTGGGTGAACTGCATCCCAAAACACATATTTCCCAGCATTATCACATGTACTCAAACCTCTGCATGTATCTCCGTATTCCATCGTTCCTGTTCCACAACACCCCTTTAAAGTTTCACTCAAACCTGCCATTTCATGCGCAAATTACATCAGTCTCATTGCTCGCTTTCAAAAGCAAATTCCTGAAGCAAAATGACATGAACTTTCACTTCATATTCAAGTAGTGTTCAAAACATACTGACCATATTTGTCGGGCTTGTTTATTGCATCTAGGATGATACCATAACAATCGATATAAGCAGTTTTAATCCCTAGTTTTGACCTGACGATGACCAATTTCTCTTGAATCTTGGAGTTGAATGTGAATGCAGCTTTGTTATAACTTTCAACGCATGTTGTTTGGCCCATTAGAGTCTTAACAAGTGGCATGCAACCCAAGGGAGGGACCCCAACAACTACCAATCTTTTGGCTCCTAGACTTTTCATTACCTGCAATCAGAGAATGACAAGTGTTACACCAAAACAAGATAAGAATATCCAAATTTTAAGAATTTACGAGGGCTAGTAAAGACAAAGTCATTGTGGTTGATGACCAACAAGTGATGAATTTAAATGCGATTGTACTTGTGAACCTAACTTCTAAAGACATCTTCACTAAGTTACTAGACAATACAATGAAGAAAGAGAAAATTACTCATAATTCATTGCAATCTCTCAAGATTATGAGTTACTAAATTAGTTGTTTCGATTGTGCTATACTTAATTAACAGAGAGCATCATTTAATCTCTGTCAGGTGCTTATAATGTGCTTCATTACCATGATATTAACATAGTGTGACATTATTTACTACTTTTATCACTAAAGTATTTGCTTCGAATGAGGTATACTTTAATCATATGGTGTCATTTAATAGACCATGGTATTAACACATATGGCATGCCATTATTTAAATACCCAATGGAACATAGACAAATAACAAGTCATAAATTCCAAAATTAAGAGTGAGAGAGAGCACCTTAATGTTCTCAAGCATGGAAGAGGCCAAGAAATTCTGGTATTGTTCCATGGTGTACTGCTGAGAGCGAGTAGGTTCCAAGTAATAATTTTGGAGGAAATCATTTGTGCCCATACTTAGCACCAATATAGCATTGTCAACGATTTCTTCTGCCCTCTTCACACCCACTAAATTCTTCAGGTGGATCTTGTAATGCCTAAAGTACTCCATTTGTCGAGACACAGATAACACACTCTGTGTCACCAAGAGCAAAAAAGGAAAAAAAAAAAAAAAGTGAACTCAGTTTCAAATAAGCCAACCCACAAACTCAACTGAAACATTGGTTCAATTTCACATTAGACCAAGCAATTCTGGACTTACAGAGAGATTGGCGGTAAGGTCATCATAACCAGAGCCAGCGGATGCAAAACTAACTCCGTGTAACAAATCTATCTTCTTGGTATTAGCATCGAGAAAGGCTGGAATTGCGGTTGTAAGCCTAAATGCATCCGCTAGAGAAGGAACAAACAAGAGCATATATTTAATTTTTCCTGATAATTAAAGGAGCATAGTGCAGCTGGGAGTATCTATTTGCTGTGAATGCTATAAAGAAAGAAAATTAACATTATTAAAAACGAAGCAGAGTGTGAAACTACTAGCCTGTCCTACTCCTATATAGGAATACATGCCATTTTTCCACTAAAAGTCAGTTCATGATATGCTAATTTTGCTAGAACTGTAGGGTCATTAAGTGGGTGAAACTTGAAATTAACTTTACGTGGGCCAGATTTAGAAACGTAAACCCTTGAAATAAACATGCAAGCATAAATAAATTACCAATAAAATCAGTGGCAAGTCTTCCATCAGTGAACCTTCCAGTGGGGCGGCCATTAAAGAAATTCTTCCCATAAGGAAGAAAATTGCCCTTCATAGTGGTTGCAAGACGGTTGTTGTTGCCAGGATCGACACTGGAATCTCCAAAAACTAAAATACAAGTCACGTTTTTTTTAGCTGCTAATTCTCTCGCTTGAACAATGTCTAAAGCTTGAGAGAGCTGCAGCAATAGCGTCAAGGCCAACAGTACTACAAAAACTGTTGTCACAACTAACAATCTCATTGTCATTATTGAGAAAGCTTGATTGACAGAAATTGAGAAATAGGGTTCTGGGAAATGACTAGTTTTTTCGCTGTCTTGTTTTCTTTGAAGTGATCAAACTCCAAACTGATATCTTCTTAAATAGAGCTGAGGATAGCTGGTTGTGTTGGTTGAAACATTTAACACATGTCCCAAAATGCGTTGGGATTTCTGTTACAGTGCAAAAGGTTAGCTTGTCTCGAAGCTGAATATTAAATTAAAGCAAGTGGGAACGGTGGTCGTCAATGTTAGATAAACAGTATGTGGCCCAAAATCCTGCAAATGGTCGTAACTATATTTGCAGAACAATTATGCGTTCAGAGCTTGTCGAATAGCTTGTAACCAACAATCTTTGCAATATTTCTAGAGCATTATGAGCAGGGGAAAGTTACAGGGCCCAAAGACTAAAAATAAAAGTCTATAACTATAGGACTACCATGTAATATTTTTAAAGTTAGAGGACAAAAATTTAAAAACATATATTGTATAAGTTAGAATAATAAAAAAAAATTTAGAATACATTAAAATAATATGATACTTTTAATATATTCTAAAATTTCATGAATAGATACGATAGGTAACAAAATGTTCCGGAATTCTCAATCATTTTGATCGCTCTTGTAATTAATTAATTTTAATATAAATATATAAATGATAAAATTTTATTAAGTCGACATACACATGTAAATGAGGTAAAGGTTACAATACCATATAAGATTTTCTTTTATCAATAAATGGCTTGAATTTTATTTAATTCCACCAAAATTTGGTATCTATCATGTTGCATTGTGGATTCCAAGAGTGAATTAAACTCATTGCTTTGCACCTCAAAATTTGGTTTGCAACGTTGTCTTTAGTTCTTGTTCTTAATTGGCATTGGGAAGGAGAGGCCGAGACCAAAGTTTGAGTATCCATTATATCAATAATTAAGCTCAACTAATTGCATTATTAAAGTGGTGAAATTGGGTGATTAATACAAATTTACTGTGGTAAAATCATGAGAATACGGTTACTTATCACTATCAGCAACAGGGTCGTAATCTACAATACTATGTACTCTACCTTTCCCTTTTTGGTATAATTAATGATTATCTTTATGCTAAACTATTTTTGAACACTACTACCCTCTTCGGCAATATATGCTCGCCTATCTGGCTCTTTAATTGGACCAGCAGCTATTGTGATTAAATGTCGACAAATTGTTCAAATTTGAATGCCATTAATGCCCACAAAATTTGAAGACGCAAATGCATTGCCTTGAAAAATCTTTTTGTTGTTGTACGTAGCAGTGGTAGAGACGTGCATGCAAAATGAAGGAAGACTTAAAACTCAGGTGGATCCAGCAGAGGAGGAGAGGACAATTAAATTCTTATTGGGTCGATCAATTTAAGATCCATACCCACCCACCCACCCACCCACCCTGCAGGGATGTCTATTGTTTGTCTTTTGTCACGTGTAATGCATATGTACTATTAGTATTTTGTGATGATAGGGTTTTGTAGTCCTTACGACATGGTTTCATTTATTCAAATGTCGACTACGTTTTAAATTGGACTTGAAGATGGGCTGTGAATACAGTCTGACCCATATTTTCTTTTGGGCTTATCCGGGGCAACCCAATTGCCATCCAAAAAGGCAATCTAGTTTCAAGAACTAAAATAATATTGTTTTAGGGATAACAACATCCAAGTCCTCAAAGTATCAAATAACTTAAATAAAGACATTATTTGTCTATTGAAATCAGATTAATCTCTAATCGAGCAACCTAGTAAAATAACCAAATTACCACTGCCATTTGGCATTTTTCAAGAGGGAAATTTAAGCGCGAGTTTCATCTTACATTTATATATAAGACGGTGGAGTGGAGATATTAACAGTGCTTCAGCTATTTATCTCCGGAAAACAAACAGAACAGCATGCTAGGCTTGGTCGCCATTTAACCTCAGCTCAGATGTTGCTTCTAATGAAAGACTGGCATGTTGGGAGAACTCTAGCAGCCTGCTTGATTTTTCCGTCAGTTGAAATTATAGTCCTTAATTTAATTAAAATTTTGTTGATATCCATTTTCTCAGTATATTATAGTTTTTGTTTCTGAAACTTTATTTCAGTAGCTTGAGTACTGCAATCTCACTTTAATGAGTATCTTGGCCAATTGCAGGGTTTTACTCTACTGATAGAAGAGCTTGCTGAAGTAGCTAATGTAAAAAGAGTTCAAGCAACAAAAACAAAGGTTACTCTACTTTATACTTGGTATATCACAGTTATAAAAATAAACACCAAAAAAACTAAATAAACAAATAAAAAAATTTGCTTGGGATCATGCAAGGGCATTACACAATGAAGCCATATTCAAATCTTTGTTGGTTGAAGTCACATGAAGCACAGAATGCTTGTTTAGTCTCCCACAGAGTAGAAGTGTGGACAAAAGTCTTGGTTTTGAAGGCATAAATAATCAGGCCTTGCTTAAGAAGTATAAATTTATATTAAAGATTAACTTGTTAGTGGAATGTGAAGGATCGGAGGAGACAAAATAATTCTTATTTGCATGGGCATGCGAATACAGGAATATGTCAATGGATTAGATCGTATACATTAGTTGTAGAATCAATGGTTTGGTCCGATCATACATTATGCCACATTATATTGACACGAGGTTTTATGATAATGATTTTTTGTTTTAATTTTACATTTCTGATGTGTAATTTTGTTTTTGGTCAATAAAAATTGTTTCAGCGTTCTCTTGAATTTTACATGCCATGTTGCAGTACCTGAAGAGTATGTTACTGTTTCAATATCTTGTCAGCTTTCTTGAAGGAGATTTTCTACCTCGTAACATTATGTATGAAGGTAAGTCTATTTATATTGTCTTTGTGCTTGTTGATTTTCTGAAAAGTCCAAATATCTTATTGTTATATGCAGAAACAATGAACTGGACCATTTTACGGGAATCCTTGCTCAACATGCTACTGGTGCACCCTCTAATTGAAGCCCTGAACTTTATTTGAAACTTTATCTCTCCCATTATTGATAGTATCCTCATCAAGTGATAGGTTACTTGATGGTGTCTACTGTCCTTCGTTTTTCTTCAAATTGTGGGTTTTATTCCTAGAAACGCTGCTATATGAGTTTGTTGAAAGATGTGAGATAGTCAAAACTTGAATTATTTTGCAGGGTGCAAGAAAAATAAATTACAAAACTTTCACGAAGGATTGCTTATCCATTTTATGTGAATTGTGTCAAGTCCATACTGGAAGCAGTGATAATCATGGATGTTTCCAGAACTCTGTTGTAAAGCCATCTGAAGATTACGATACTGCTTTGACATTTGCTTTTCTCGAAGTAGGAAAGAGTACTTGCATTGCTATGCAGAAACTTCTGATACTGTCAAGTTACTGATTTCTCCAATTTTCAAAATTTTAAGTAACTGGCAAATTGCTTTGAGTTTAAGTTCTGGTTTTGAGAATCCCTTAGATTATGGAGCTTGACACTTCAAAGAAGAATGCAGGCATACAAAGTCAAACGACCAGAGCTGATGGTGTTAGGTAACTTTTTCCTTATAAGATGAGATTTTTCTAAACATATATTTTCGTATGATTATTGGTATAGAGTATACCTTTGGGGTTTTATGCAGAACCCCACTGTTGGAGATAATTTTGGATGAGCTGACTGACAATGTAGATATCCTTTCGCCATTTCTTCAGGTACTCAGCTCAATATTTTGTGTTCTTGGTTCCCTTTCTCTCAGGTGGTTGTTAGAAAATTATATTTTCAGATGATATTAATATCCAATTTAGCAGACTTCATTCTCTTTGTATTTATTTCTCATTTATGTAAAACATAATTTGATTTTGCATTTACTTTCAGTTTCTAAAAGCTTTCTTAGTTTCTGGTTATTCTAGTTTTCTGCTAATATTTAAGAAATGAGTGATTCTCGATTTTATTTTATTTTATTTTATTTTCTATTAAGCTAGTTAGGATTTGCTCTTGCCATTTATGAATATCTTTTGCAGGTCTTTAATCAACTAAATGGAAACTGGAAATAATTGTGCAGTATTTTTTGAAATACACTGCCAAGGCAAGTCAGTTGGCAATAATACATTTAACAGTATCAGCCGGGGGCTTTTTGATTTACACAACTAGGAAGTATTTATTCTTGATTGTACTTTATCTGCAGCCTTCCACTCACACAAGGAGGTTAAATGGTCCTGCAGATGATGCTACATTCAATGGTTTATTGAATTGCTTTTCAAATAGCACCAGCGCAAAGAAAATTCTAAAAAAGATTAGAATAGAAATAGTTCAATTGCTTTTGGCACATTGGTTTTCAGGTGATTATCTTTTAACTGCAATGGAATATATGATTTTATATATATAAAGGGTGATGATACAACATTCTTTGTTCCACAAAATTTCTAAGATTTAAAAACTCTCTCAGGCTCATTTGTCACTATCATCCCAACAAATTGAAGGCATCACTGATTCCAGGGAAGAGATTGGAGAAAGCTCTCTTGTGGAAATATGCAAGAATATGATCTGTACTTTTCAGAGTCTGAGAAGAACAGATGAGTAAGATTTACCATCATTTCTCTGTAACAAGATATCATGTTCTTGTATGTAGTTTGTGTAATAAATATATCACTGTGAGTAGAGCATTTTTTAGCTTATAATGCTATGGTAAAGAACAGTTACTAACAATAGCATTAACTTTTGTTTGAATATGTTTTCCATTAATTACTACGCTAGCCACAACTCCTTTTCTGAAGGTAAGCAAACACTATTTTGGGTCTTGTTGCAGAAAGATGGAGATTTTGCCGATTGTAAAAGAAGCATTATTTACAGCTGCAACTATCATCTCAACAAACCGATGAGAGTTCATAATCGTATTAGTCATTCATTTTAAAGGATATCATATTACAGGCAAACTTATCAAACTAATGCCACATACTTGTTATGGAGAGGGCCTCTTTGAAATCGTTTCTCTAATTTGTTAGCACATGTAAGTATTAAGTTTTCATGGAGCCCGACGATGACGAGGAGGCCCGGACCGATTTCTGACGCAATGCGCCCCTCCACCTGAAGAAGGAAGAGTATTAATAAAAAAAACCAAAACTTTGCATTTGATGAAACAAAAAACAGAGGGCAGAGCTTAGATTAGAATTAGACCTCGACGCTGGCGGAGGTGACTCATTGGACCACCGCCTGCATGGCTCTGATTTGAAGCTTTTGATGGTGAAGTTGATTTTTTTTTTGGGCTTGCTGCTGCTGCTTACCGTATTGATGGCAAAGCAAGGGAGCCAAGGAATGGAGTTCAAGGCATTTCTTTTTTATTTTATTTTATATAGCTTGGTAGCGATACAAAGTGGAAAATGTTTCACTTGAAGATTGATTTGTTTTATTAATTAGATGTCTTGTGTATAGTTGATCTCAAATTTTTTATTTAATTTCGAAAAACATATTTATATTGACAAAAAAATTGTAACTAGTTATACTATTTTTAAAACTATAAATTATGATAATTAAATAATTAATATATTTTTTATAATTAAAATCACTACTTATATAAATGTTTTTGAATAAAAGCTCTTCTAACATCAATAACAGTCTCCAAACTTTAAAAGAAGAAAAGGCTCATCTACAACTACAACAAATCCCAAAAACCAAAACCAATGAGAACAAAAATCAAAGGGTGAAATTATTTACATGTGCATACTACAATCTTTTCTTTTCTCTCCAAGTTTTCTTCCCCCTTTAACACCTATTGAGCCCATTTTCTCCATAGCTACAGCAAAAGCTTGGAAAAATTTCTGCTTATCCTTCCCCAATTCTTGAACCAGAGCCTTGGTTCTTGGGTCCAAAAACAGAGTTTGGTCTGAGGCTAACAATCCCAATTTCCCCTCCAAATTTGCATAATAAGCATGGTCGAACAAAAATGGAGTAGTGACATCAAAGGGTGCAACAATGTCAACATTGCCACCAAAATGTGGGCATGACATTCTGAGAGCTTTCAGTAGTCTTGGATCAATGGTAGGGTCAGGCTGCTTGGTGCCATGATAATCATACAATCTGCTCACAAAGTGCTCACAATGTGCAAAACCAATTGTGTGTGCACCGGAAAGAACCACCAAGTCCTGAATTGATAACCCTTTTGAGTTGAAGATTTTGATCAGCTGATCAATAGTGGAATTTGCTCGCGGCAGATTGAAGGGTACCCTTGATGCAATTGATACTTTCCCATCCCATCTTCCTTTTGTCACCTGGTAATAAGGACCCCCAGCCTGTAACAAGATTTTTAATATTAGAAACAAGATTAAAGATTGAATATTGTGATATGGACTGTTTTTAACAATAAGCAAATGGATTAAATGCATTAAATTTGGAGACCTGAGATTAAATGTATAGATGGTCAAGATCAGCCTGCGACAAATTATCAGCAACATAGATAATGGACACATGGAAATATGGATTTATCTGTTTTTATCCTGTTTGAACAGTGTGTTAAGTTTGGCTGTTTAGTAGAAAATGACACAGCAATCTTCTCCCAAATCTTTCTTCTTTGGAAGCATCGACGCTATCAGAAATGAGGTCTGAGAAGAGTAAGAAGTTTTGAATGTCTGTACAAGAATCACAGGAACTTTAGCATTCTTCCTTGCTCTATTGTGGATCAAAGCATTGAAAGTGTATTATCTAATAGTTTGGAATGTATGGTGGGAAAAGTTATAACATTTTTTTCAATAAACAGGATTGTGATTATATGTGTTCTTTGAAACTCTGCAGTAAGTTTCATTGATGAATATCTGACAATCAATCAAATAAGTCTTAACCCCATTTGATAGTTGTTGCAGAACAGATAATTTGAAAGCATCAGCAGAAAGCAAAAGGAGAAGAAACTGACCAAATGGACAAAATCTCTGGCTGCAATTGCAAGAATGTCTGCACAAGATACAACCCCAGGGCATTTGCTCTCCACCAAGGCTTTGGCTTTCCTTATGCTTTCAAATCCTTCCGTCCTTAAGTTCTTGTTATCTGGTGCATCCTTCTCTGCTAAATCTTTGCTTCCAGGCTTCGTCGATATTAATATAGACCCATCACAGCCCTACAATAAAAAGAAAAAAAAATCAATATCGCCGCAATGCAAAAATGTTAACTAACATGCATCATATTGAGGGTGCTAAATGTGCATGCATGCAAATTGAAGCAAGTGCATTATGAGGAGAACTAGGAATTGAGATTACTTCTACAAAGCAATCATGGAAGAAAAGACGAATAGTGGCTGGACCAGAAACTGGTGCTTCTTTGAATTGTTGGCTGGTTACTGAACCTACAAGTTGCTCAAGTTGAGTGCAAGATTTTGCATAGTAATCAGTAGATAGTTTGCGTCGGTTGCTGCCAGTAGTGCCGCCGGTTTTGGCTGCTGAAATGGTTAGTGTGTTAAGAGTAAGCAAGAAAATGAGGATGCAAGTGAAAACAAAAGGAGATGAAGAAGAAGGAGAAGAAGAAGAAGATAGGACAGACATGATTGCATAGGAGGCAGCTTAGGACAAAAGACTAATAGTAGAGAAGATAATATAAAAGTGAAGACACCAGGAGTAAAATTTTGCTGTGGGACAGATTGGCATGTTGAAAAAGGGAGAGAATCAAGACCCGTGAAACCCAAAACCATAAATGAAAGCAAAAGATAAAAAGAAATAATGTAAAATGAACAGAAACAATGCCCTTTGGAGCCAATGTAGTTTAATTAATTACAATTTGATCTTGCTTAATTAGATAAATGTCACTGTCTTTTGTTTTACATGTGGCTTATCTGAGTCCAATGGAAAGTTGGGATCTAGTCTTAAAGTGAATTGCAAAACAATAATTAGTAAGGAGAATCCATTCACGGGTATTTGCAATGATTAATCACCAAAGACTAATAACCAAATTTTGTCTATTAGTCATCCATACAATAGCCAGCCAAGCAAAGACCAACAGATTTTCTTGTTGGTTATTGTTTGATTTGATTCTGAATGATAGTGAATACAAAAATAGAAGGCCGATGGTGGATAGAGTGAGAAACAGGAATCCCATTTGCCAACCAAAAACATAAGTTCTTAAATGCAGAGCATGTGCAACAATGAGGGACCTCACCAAATCATAAATTACCTTTTGATATAAATGAAAGAAAGAATGAATCTAAGCCATTGATTTCAGGCTGTATAGAGTTCCAATCAATAGCTAATTTACTTACTCTTTTTGGCGTTTTTCAGTATTGCCTTAAGTGGAGGTAAGCTTTTTGTTGTGAGTGCAGTAAAAGCTGTGAGGACCATCCCATTCACACTCTTATTCAAAGCTTTTGCTTTAATGGTTTGTACTTGTGGATTTATGAACCTGAACAAGAGAAATGAACAAAAGCAACCAGAAATCTCATCACCATATAGCCAAAAAGCTGGTACTTACCTTAGCACTAGAAACCCACTTTCATCATTCAGAAAAATAAAATTTATTTCTTTTTATATGACATTCATAGTTTCTGCATCTTGGTGCAGAAGTTGCCCCACTCATATTTTAAATCTCATGGCCAAATATCGATGACATGTTCTTATTGAAATGTAAAATATTGAACTGAACAAATGAGTAAAATATAATGCTATTCCAGGAAACTCTGATTGGATCAGTTGTAAAAGGAAATGGTGATTCTGATTACTGAGCTTTAAAGTCAAAATGAAGGTGGTAGTAGATATATGCTTGGATTGGGAACATCGAAGAGGGAAACATGGACTTTGGCAGAGTTCGTCCTAGCTCAAAGTTCTTCTCTCAGAAATATAATATTAAGAAATCTTGTGGACTGATTGAACAAGACAATGTCAACTTACCCCAAACCAGCTTTTCTCTGTTATTTTTACTTTTTAGTACTATTCTAATTCTAATTACAAGGGAAATGTAAAACTGTTGTCATCACGATCAAGGAGAGTTAAAACCTGAGCGAATAATCTGTAAGAAACCACCGTGGATACAACTTGGCTGACTGCCATGTCGTACATTGCCTGCATTTGCTTTGCGTGTAGGCAATTATTTTGAACATGGATTAATATTATTAGAGAGTTTGACGTAGAACACTTTAATGAATACAATGGTATATTCTCTCATAAATGTCACAATGGAATGGTAGATTCCAATGACGCCCAGATTCCTCTTTGTGGGCTAAGCTCTCTTTCAGGTGGGTTGAGAATTGGGCTTAGACTTCAGCCCATATTATTTTAGTTAATGTTTAAGATTCAGTTCATGCAATTTATGTTTATATTTTTCCTATAACAAGAAGTTGTTTGCTTTGCGCGCTAAGTGTTTGATAAAATTCTTGAGAGAACTCTGCTAACTTCAAATTTGTGAATTTTCATTTTGTCTCACCAACATTTGCTATGCAGCGTTTATCATCAAGGATCTTAAGAACCAAAGGCTCTACGATGAAAACTTTCTCTACGAAAGCATCTTGTTCACACACTTTCACTACCTTCGCTGCAAACCCAAATGTCCAGAAACAGCCACAGACAGCGATTCCATGCGATTTCTTGAAATGGTCTTCGATTGGTTTCTGTAGAACCTCAAAGTTCGCAACTGGGTTCACGCCTTTGCAGCCGAAAGCACTGGATTCGATCCTTGATATCCAGAGAGCGAAGGATAAATCTCCCGAGGACCTTGCTTCGATTTGGGACGATGTATGTACCGTTTCTGTCTCTTAATTTTCTTCAGAGTAATGGTTTATGATCAATTTTCTGCTTTTGTTTCCAAGAGTAATCATTTATGTTCGTGTGCGTTTGTGTTATAACAGTATCACTTAGGAAGGGGTCACATTGGGGCATCCATGAAAACCCAACTTTATCGTTTGTTGGAGCACAGAGCTGCTGACTGGTATTTATTGATACATTCTCTTTACTGTGCATATCTCGACATTCTCTAAGGTACCATATCCTTATTTTCCAATCAATCTCTGCAGCCGGTATTTTGTAATCCCTTTGCGGAAAGGAAGTGGTTATACAACAATGTTTGCTCAAGGTTTGGTCTCCAATGAATAGCTTATGTCTTACTTTCTGCATACTGTATATTTAGTGGTTGCCCATCTTAGAGTTGATCTATTTTTGATGAAAAAATTTATGTCTTGGATAGCTCCTTTGTTGAGCTATCTATCTTAAGACTTGAATTAAAAATTTGGTCACAAGATCTCATATACCAATGCCATAAAAAAAATCTCATATACCAATGCTATAAAAAAAAGTTAACACTTGCAATACTGTGAAGAGGATGTAACGAATGTGTAAACAAGTAGAGTTAGTTTATTGTCATTTACAAGTTTCTATCCTCATCTTTTTTAAAGTCAGGAAAGACTAAAGCACATAAGCATGGACCAAATAATGAAACTATTTTGTCCATTCACAAATAAGGCATTCCAAAGTGTTCCTCACCTTGGGAGTCTAGTCAGCTAGCTTTTGCTTAATACATTTTTTTGAAGGCTTTTAAATGAGTTGATGATATAATTTTAAGTGAACATAAATATCCTGATTTTTAAACCAACGGTCTCTTCTTGCCATGTCAAAGTTAGCTTCATAATGAAAGTAGAATCTGTTTGTTGAAGCTTGCGTTATAATTGTCTCAACTGCGTGACTGTGTCCTTTTGATAATTTGATTGCCTCCTTATCATCTTCATATTCCACGGATACGATCACCTACCTTAACATTTCTGTTTTGAGCCTTTTGGTGAAAATCATAAAATTTTGGTGTACATGCAGATTGCAGTTACCTTTGATGGTTAAAAGTATGTGACTAGAATAAGTTTAATAACTTCTTATCCATACATTAATATAGATATTAATTAACTAGGGTACATCCTCGTACCATGCTCATAAATATGGTAAACAGAAGTGATCAGTCACACTACCACCCTCCACTTATTTTCTTAGCTAGGGTCTCTCAGGATGTGCAACATATGTGTCAAATAATATAATTCACTGAAACTTGTTCTCAATGAATCTAAGAAAGGAAGTGCTTTTGGCCCAAATGAAGCTGTTAGTTACTAATAAGATAAATCTGCTTCTTTTGCAGTACAAATGCCACACATTCTTTTTACTGGACTTGAGGATTACAAGGCAAGAGGAACTCAAGCATCTCCCTATTTCACTGCATCATTTTACACAGAATTTGCTGAGAGCAAGGACTTGGTGCTTATCCGCGGTGATGTAGTGTTCACGAGTAAGCTCACCGACTCAGATGCAGAATGGCTCTTGGAGACCATTCAATCTTTTTATTTGAATGATGTGAGGTATAAGCTTGTTGAGCTTTTCAATAAAGAAGCTCGGAACTTTGAATTCAAGGATGTCTTGCGAGCCTTGAACATGCCCATCCTTTGATTCCCCCAAAGAAAGGAAGTGTACTACTGTAAAAGAGAAGAGTTCAACCAGCAGCAATAAGATTGCCACAGAAATATTGTACCCATGAGAGGGAAGGCATGACCTTGAATTTTGAAATTTTGTTTTGTATACTTTTCT
This sequence comes from Cedrela odorata, assembly GCA_035584115.1. Lineage (NCBI taxonomy): Eukaryota > Viridiplantae > Streptophyta > Magnoliopsida > Sapindales > Meliaceae > Cedrela > Cedrela odorata. Next base: position 6,973,115 of record JAXCLQ010000004.1, read on the forward strand.
TCTACAATCCTGTCTTGGTTCTAAGATTATACATTTTTTTTGTTCCAATGAAAACATTGATTTTACTTCTGGTGGTTCTATATTCAAACTCCTGAGCATTTTGTAAAAGTGTTTTGTATTGGCATTTGTAAGCTTACATGTATCTATACGAGTCAATCTATTTGATAATACAAGTATGCGTACGATACAACAAATGTACTTGAAAATGTCCTAAAACGGCACGTTTAAACAAAACGGTCAGAACGAAATACGAATCAATAAAAACGACGTAGTTTCCTCAAAGAAGAAGGAGTCTTCTTAAACGATGCGTTTAAAACAAAACAATGAAAACGACGAAGCCATAAAAACGACGTAGTTTCGGCAAAGAAGATGCAGAGTGAAAGACTGTGAGCCCGACAGAAGGTCCGTTGTACCCTCATCTCTTCTTACCAGGCAAACCCTTGTGAGAGCTCTTTGTATGAGTTTTCATTTTCTCTCACTCTACACTCTTCTATTCATTCATTTATTCATTCCTCTTCCTCCTGAGAAATTCTGTATGTTGTCTACTATCTATCACTCTTACTGCGTGCTTTTTTTTTTTTGTACTTCAATTTTATATTCATTCATTCATATCATAATCATGGTGATTACATACTCATTTCAGTTTTTCTTATTGTTCGATTTCGCGCTCAGCTTTCTAACAAATAGCATTAAAGTAAAAAAATTCCCCAATGACTGACCCCTCGGAAGATGCCAAGCAAATCGAGAAGCTGTACGAGTTCGGCGAGCGACTCAATGAGGCCAAGGACAAGTCTCAGGTCCGTTTCTAGGGTTTTGCCTTTATTGTTTCCATTAGAATGCAGTTTTTCTTACTGATTATGGTAATATTGATGGTAGTTTGTACGATTGTTTTTATGTTTTGCAGAATGTGAAAGACTATGAGGGGATAATTGAAGCATCGAAAACGAATTTAAAAGCGAAGCAGTTGGCTGCTCAGCTGATTCCTAGGTTTTTCAAGTTCTTTCCTGACCTATCCAGCCGTGCTGTAGATGCGCATCTCGATTTGATTGAGGAAGAAGAGCTTGGAGTATTCCCTCTCTCTCTCTCAATTTTTTTTTAAATTTGTATTTTTGTTGAATGGTTGATTCTTCAGTTATAGTTTTGGTTACAATTATTTGATTTTTGGAATTTATTTATGAAAGTTGCTTGTCATTTTCTTTTCATTAAGCGCTTGAATTTTTTTGTTTTATTTAGTCAATGTTGCTTGGTTGTCAAATGAATTTTGCTACACAGATGCGGTAACTAAGGCAAATATATATGGTAGTTTAGAATTTGCTAGATATAATGGGACTTAGGAATTACTTAACTAATTCAGTGCCTTAATTTTGATTATGAAGTGAATTAGCTAAAAAGTATGAACTGATTTTGTAGGTTCGGGTGCAAGCAATTAGGGGACTTCCTCTATTCTGCAAGGATACCCCAGAGAATATTTCGAAAATTGTTGACATTCTTGTGCAAATTCTTGCAGCTGGTAAACTATAATAAGTTAATAAAAGGTGCTTTTCAGAATTTATTGCTCCTCTATTAGTTTATTTGTTCTGATCTTAGACTTTCTTGATGCATTGAAGAGGAAATTGTGGAACGTGATGCTGTGCATAAAGCACTTATGTCCCTGTTGAGGCAAGATGTGAAAGGTAATTTATATTATCATCAAGTGGAAGTGTCTAAGTATACACGGTTAGAAACAGGAAATGATTTATAGCTTATTTAGTTATGATTCACTGGTCAAGTATATTTTGAATAAATTAGGTTCAGTGAAAAAATGAACTTTGTGTTCATTTTCTCATTTACTATGGTAAGTGGAAATGTTTTTCTTGATTTTGCATGTAACTAGAATTTGATAAAAAAAATCGTTTTTAATTTTTGCATATCTAAGCTGGTTTCTTTTCAGCATACTGAGTGAACCAGTAGAAAAGCATAACAAAGATTCAATATTGGTATTAATGGGTGCATAACAAACAATAGTGCTACACTGAATGCTCATAAATATTGTAATTGTCAGAAGTCTTGCTTGAAAGTTTTTTTAAGTTTGCGTAATATCTAAAATGCACATGGTTATTGTCATTTCTTTCATTTTATTTGTTGTGGTTTATTTTCTCGTTAACTTAACTGTTTTGTTATGCAGCTTCATTGACGGCCTTATTTAAGCATATTGGTAGTGTTGATGAACCAAGCACATATGAATTTATACGTGAGAAGGTTTTAAGCTTCATAAGAGATAAGGTTGGAGGAGTAGCTATGTAAAGCCAAATACTATTATTTTCCTGCAACTTTTTAGGTGATAATTGATCGCTAATTTACTGCATTTGCAGGTTTTTCCTATTAAAGCTGAACTCTTGAAGCCTCAGGAGGAAATGGAAAGGCATATAACTGATTTGATAAAAAAAGTATGTTCATGGTTTTATTAAAATTTTTGACTCGTATGTTTTGCTCTTTTCCATTGAAAGTTTGATTCATCTTAAATTTGTTTGTTTGTTTGTTTTTTTTTTCAATTATGTTAAACATTCATGGCTGATTTGAATGAGGTCTATTACAGAGTTTGGAAGATGTGACTGGAGCAGAATTTAGAATGTTTATGGATTTCCTGAAAAGTTTGAGCATATTTGGAGAGAAAGCTCCTCAGGAACGCATGAAAGAGCTTGTTGGAATCGTTGAAGGACAGGCTGATTTAGACGCACAATTCAGTGTATGTGATTTATTCTATCCAGTTAAATGAATAGTGAACGTAATAACAAGTCTGCTACGTGACGTCTGATGCATTTGCTGATGTTGGGGCTTTTTTCCTTCGGCAATAGTTGACATTCTTTTGTTTTTAGACTTTTGGATTCTTTATCTTCTCTCTCTTTTTAATATCTTTACAATGTTAATATATATGTCAAATGGCATAATGATGGGTGGGGATATGTAAACATATGCATGACTTGATAACCCGAATGCCAATTTATTATTAGTTGTTTGTGTCTATAAGTTGGTATATTTCCACTAGAAGGTTACAGATATCTGTAAAACTGAAGAGTATGATCTTGAGGAAATTAAAGAGAAATTTGTGTCAACTTTACTTTCTTAAAAGAAGTATAGTTAAAGACCACATGCACTGCATAGAGGGAAAGTAAAGATTTTGTTGCATTTCTAGGATTCTGCTTGTTTTTATGCTGGAGAATATGACAAGCTCTTTATTACTGTCAGAACCAAGAACTTTAATCTTCTTGTGACTTCTTAGACATCACCAGGAAAATAATGTTTTCATGAGTATTACTTCTGTTACCCCCTTATAAGATTGTCTATTCTAAATAATTGATATGAGTTCTCTGCCATTCTGTTATTACGACTTAATCTTTTGAAATGGCTCGTAATGTAGGTTTCAGATACTGACCATATTGACAGATTGATCTCATGCCTCTACATGGCTCTTCCCTTCTTTCTGGTATGGATTTTGCTTGATAGTGTTCAATGTATTTACATGATCCAATTTGCATAATTTTTAACTGAATCTTCTTTACCCTCTAAAATTTTCACAAGAGAGGAGCATCTGGCAGCAAGTTTCTCAACTATTTGAACAAACACATTATACCAGTTTTTGACAAGGTAATGCCATTTCTTTTTACCCAACTATGATGCATGATTTAAGCATGTGTATAGTATATTCTTGTGTCATGTGCTTTTGACATCTAATATGTTAAAATTGATAAATATACAAAATTGTGGCTTATCCCTCTCCTCTCTGCCAAAACAAAAAGGAAAAAAAAGGATGAAAAATGAAAGAAACGTCATAAATACATATATATGTTCATGAAAAAAAGTTTGTGGATGTTCATACATGTTCGTGGTAATTAGTTATTGTTTGTTATTGCTATAATGATTATTTTGTTCATATTTTCATTTGAGCAATGTAAAAATTTTGTTTAATGTCCGTATTTATATTAAAGATTGTGGGAGGTGTATACCTGACCAGCACATAACTTTACAGAACTTGTGTGTCATCCTCTTTTTCTTACCTTGAACAAAAAGGTCTGCTGTTGTTTTGAACATTTGTATTTTGATTGATGTACCTCCTAAATATGTCATTGGAAGTCTACTTATTCTCTGATTTAAGAAATATTTGAGGTTTGGTTATTGGTTTTGAAGAGTAGAAACAAGGGGCAGTATAAATGGACATGAAAAAACAGTATATGTAAGCAGTAGTTGCAAACTTTTGGTGAAAAAGCTGGAAGGAGTTATATTGGGAATGATTTTGAACTGATATTAGGGTTTAACTTCAATGTGATTATTCAGACATCAGAAAAACTTTGGGGGAGTTATATTGTGCGAGATTCGTAAGCATGTCTGAATGAAGATTCTGTTATTCTTGGTTGTTTGTGTGTAAATACCTTTAACATCTCCTGGAAAATAGGAGTTGTTCTTGTAATAAAATTTGAAGTTATCTTTAGTAAGAGTTGAGCTCCTGTCCTAAGAGGCTTTCACCTCATCACTACCCTTAGTTTGACTATCTATTGTTGTAAAGAAATTTCTGAAATATATGCTATCAATGTTAAACCTTATCAGCTTCCTGAGGAACGAAAGCTCGATTTGCTTAAAGCCCTTGCAGAAATATCGCCTTACACAACTCCACTGGATTCAAGACAGATTCTTCCTTCAGTTGTTGTCCTGTTAAAGGTACATATGTTACTTGCGACATGTTAGACCATTCTTTCAGAATGGCAACATGGGAGATGATACATTTCAACCATATTTTCCTCATTTGAGTTGCTTTTTGCGCTCTTATTTTGTGAGAATTTGGTGGTTTTGCCTATGTCTAAGGTCTCTTAATATAATTTTATTGGTTTAGATTATTTGTCTCAACATTTCTTATTCTTTCTTCCAGAAGTATATGCCATTGAGGAAGACTGGAGCAGAAGAAATGAACTTTACTTATGTTGAGTGCTGCTTGTATGCTTTTCATCATTTAGCACACAAGGTTTTAATTCTCACTATTTTAGCTTTTATTAGATTCTCATGTTTCGTTGCTTCTTTGCTATGTTTATTTGATATTTTTCTTTAATAGGCTCCCAATGCCACAAATAGTCTATGTGGTTACAAGATAGTGACCGGCCAACCTTCAGATAGGCTGGGGGAGGACTTCTCAGAGTGTTACAAGGAATTCACTGAGAGGTTAACTACTGTTGAAGACCTAACCAGGGCAACAATGAAGAAATTAACTCAGGGAATGGCTGAGCACAACAAAGCAATGGCAGCTGCTAAATCTGATGAAGCAAAGGATAACATTGTGAGTTTATTCTAGAAAAATTCTATAGTCTCTTGTGGAGTGATTTTCTTAGCATGTCGTTTGTAACTAACTTCTTTGTTTTATGAGAAGAAAACTCAAAAGCAGAATACTACAACTGGGTTGCGGACCTGCAATAACATTCTGGCTATGTCAAAGGTGACAGTAACTGAAATCTTGTTTTATTATTTGATTACATGTATAACTGAACCAACAGAACTGATCTTTATCTCTCTAAAAAATTCAGCCATTACATTCAAAAACACCTTCGTTTATTGGAGATAAGACTATTAACCTATCATGGAAAGAAGCAGTGAAACCTTCTGTACCCTCTGCCACAACAGCTGCTGGGTAGGAGATCTGTCTGATAATCCTTTTTCTTAACTCTTTTTTTTTTTTTTTTTTTTTTGTATTTATGTCTTCTTTTTTTTTTGCTGCTATTCATTGCTGTGCTTGTCTGCATCAAACAATTTCTTTGACTGCCATGTGGGATGAGGATGCAGGAAAGTTGTAGATGTATCATGAGAGTCTGGATGGAGTAATAATAAAACATAATCTCCCGTGTACATGGCAAAAATTGAACTGTTAAAAAGGTCACCATCATGGGACACAATGAAATATATTCAAGGAGGCAAAAGCACACACACCTCTTGAAAATTTTGACTCTTAACAGAATGGGCCGGTTCTGAACAAGATTCAATCTTATTTTATATTAATTTGTGCAGAGGGAAACGATCTGCTGCCACTAATGGAGGTAACAGTACAGCCTCAAAAAGGGGACGTGGATCAGGAGGCTTGCAAAATCAGCTTGTTAATAGAGCTTTGGAAGGTATATCCCATGGTGGGAGGGGAGGTATGAGAGGCAGGAGCAGGGGTTGGGGTGGACGTGGAAGAGGACGGGGAAGAGGCTATCGGTAGCTTTGATGCATGCCCTGAGCGTGTAAGAATTTGGAAGAATTCACGTGTACCAAAAGACTAGCAATAGATGATGATGTATTGTAATTCTTGTCTGTTGGAACAAGTTTTTGATTGATAGATAAAGTCGATGAGTCTCTAGATTAATCATGGACTAACATTGGTAACTGTATCCCTCTTGTGCTTGTCCAACTAGATTGGCCGTGGATGAGGGCTATAGAGAGTTCTCAAACCTTCCCCCGTTGATCAAATCAGCTGTCCTTTGACGATTTCAGGAATTCAGGAACTTTGCGTGCTTGTTAGTGCGTGTATGCATATTACTATTGCTGGCATTGTAATTTGTCTGACCATTTGTAGAATGTTCTTGTTAATTTGATTTGCGGTAACTCCGTGAAAATCTTAAAGACTTTCTTAGTGGTGATATTTGATTAGTATATTGTTGCACTTTTAGTTTGACATTGGAACGGACTCATGCTGTGCGTTTTGAGACGTGGGCAGAATTTAGAGATTTGTGCGAGAAAATCTTCACTCAATAGGTTTATATTGAACTAAAGGTTACGGCAGCCATGAGAGGCAATTAAGGGCTGTCAACGTTAGTGGTGGCTTTGTTATTTGATCCTGATGTTCCGCCAGGCACCAGCTAATTGGAGCTTTGAGCTCAAACGCTGTCAAATCTTCTCATTTTTCAACATCATATGCTTCATTATCGTTGGGAT
>JAXCLQ010000004.1:7014669-7037137 GCA_035584115.1 Cedrela odorata
TTTGATAATACTTTGGCATTAATTTTTGGAGACACCGGTGCTAATGGTAAGAATGGCTGTGAAGTGAATGACACTAATGATTATAATAATTTGGTATTAATTGTTGGAGATATTGTTGCTGATGGTAAGAATGGTTATGAAGTAAATGACGCTGATGATTATCATGAACTATCTGATGATGATGGAGTTGGTGACCGAAAAAATAATAATAAAGGCTTAGAGGACATACATTTTACTGAAGGTGGAAGTATTAATCAATTTTTTAGCAGTGTGACTAGTGAACTAATTTAGGCAACTGAACATGATAAGAGAATGGGAAGAGGACATGTAGCTGGGCAACAAATTGTGACATCTCGTCCAAAGAGAGTTAGGACTTCTATTAGAAGCAACTTAGCTAAATCTGTTGATAGATGGACATCAACATTTGGGCATCACATAAAGAGACAAGAGGAACCTAAAAGCACTTCTGCAAAGAAGCTAATGTCTTTAATATATAACGGAGTTAGGATTAGATAGCCAATGGACTATACAAGTTATTCAACTTTGAAGAATGAGAGAAATGCTAAATTTTTTGCTGAAATAAATCAAGAACTTAAGAAGACTTAGATTTTCTAAGAACTAGGCTTCCAGTGATATTTTTAACATCTCATAGTTTTAGAACTTTTGTTGATGAATTATTCTTAGATTTTTTAGGAACTATAACTTTTGTTGTTTTGTTATGGATTTTTTTAGAACTTTTGTTGTTTCTAGTTTAATATTTTAGTATGGATTTTTAAGAATTCTTCATGTTTGAAATTTAATATTTTGTTATGTTTTAATATTATAAAGTTGATGTTATTGACATTTCTAAATGGTAATTTATTAAAACCATTGTTCTATTCCAACTTGTTTATTTTGATATTTTTCTTGTAAATTATATTAATTTTTGTGAGAATTTGTAGGGAAATATTACGTGGTTAATGCAATCTATGCAAATACTAAGGGCTTTCTAGCACCATATCGCGGTGTGCGATGTCATTTAAGAGAGTGAAGCCAAACACAAAGACTACAGACATCTCATGAGCTCTTCAATTTTTGACATATAAAGTTTCGAAATGTGGTGGAGAGAACATTTATTGTTTTGAAAAGAAGATTTCCCATATTGACAACACCTTCTCCATGTGCCATCAAAAAATAAGGTTGAATTGTACTAATATGTTGTATACTTCATAACTTCATTCATAAGTGGAATTGAGATGATGCATACTTTAAAGAAGACATAGAAGGAGAATTAGAAGATTATGATCATTTAAATAGATAATATTGATTTAGATGAAGATGATGAACTTGGCCAAGCATCAACAGATATTGACAAGCAATATATAGGTGACCTCAGAGATATGATAACTGATCAAATGTAGAATATTAGAGCAATTAGATAAAATTGCATATCATATCTAACTTATCTTTTTATTTTTTTCGGCAAACTAATGATTACATCTATTAATTTTATGTTTAACTTTTATGCTTTTATGATCATGGATGTTATTTGGTAACTCTTTCTTGATTGATAAATTTTAATTAAATTTATGATTAATGAACTTGAGAATATATTATATATATTACATATTTTGAGTAAATATTTTGAACATATAATATGTATTTATTATAAATAATATATATTTTAAGCATATAAAATTTATATAATTTATATAAAAATTATATTGTATTTTTTGAGTCTATAATATATATTTTTTAATTTTAATAATTTATTAGTAATTAAAATTCATTTTCATACTATTTTTACATTTAAAATAGTTAACTTTAAAATTAAAATGTACAATTACATAGCATACTACTAAATATGACATTGCGTAATTACATAGTTGTAGTCAAATACACGACTGTGTAATTACACAGTTATATACAAACAAGTCAAGTTAATCCAAAATGAAATAAATAAAATAAAATATATCTAAATAACAAAATAAAACTTATTTGTATATTCTTTCAACTATATCTTCCTTTGAGTCATTATCTCCTTCAAATTAGCAATTATTTTTACTAGGATGTTGTGTCATTTGCATTATTCTTCAAATGTCGGAATATGGGGTAAGATTACATTCCTCAATTGTTGGATCATGAGGAAGGATCCTATTCATAGGTGGTTGGGTGAAACTCTCAAAATTTAGTTAAAAATTAGGGCTCCAAACTAAGATTAGTTATGCATTATAATTCATTTTCAACTTAAAATTAAATTCGATGGATGACACACTTCAAAAACTGTTCTAGGACTCCAAAAAATTCAAGGAAACTCAAGGCCGCCCTTAATTTCATTTGTCCCTCCGCAATTGTGCTCAATAATCTTGTTGCCACCAATTTCAAACCTTTCCAACTTTGATCTTGATGAATTAGTTGGAGTGCCTTCTGAGCATCTACCCCACCGACTTCTCTAGCTATTTCATGAATAGCCTCCATCATTAGTGCTTGCATTCTTTGATCACCGTTAAAAGGGTCGTTGCTCTCCGAATGGTTGCATGCAATAAGAGACAAGTGAAGCTTGTTTTGATACCACTCGACAAAGCGGAAGCGCGAAAGTATAAATTCATCTTTGAGATGGTTGCCATATCCACAACAAAATAATCTTGTAGGAAAAGTTATTTTTGTTGATAAAGAGAATTCTCTCACAACTATAATAACCTCCTTATTTACAATAGGATCAACTTATTTCCTAAGTAAATTAAAACATGTAAAAGAAATCTTAACTTATTAATAAAATAAAAACTTAAAATCATATCAAATAAGACTGTAATTAAATTGGTAAAAATAAAAGAATACCCATAATAATTTGTGCCTATTTTATCCTACATCCAATGAATTATAAATTTACAATCATCAAAAAAAAAAGCATTAATTTAAATGTAACATGTTTTATACTAACTACAAAGTTTATTGCATTTCGATTTCATGTTCTGGCGAGGAACCGTGATGATTCTCTAGAATGTCAGGACTCAACACATACTCCCACCTGGAAGAGCTCATTTCATCTGTTACTTGAAGATTCTCCGGAGCTCTTCCTCCAGGATTATTAATCCTTTCTTTTCCGTTGCGTAAGTATCCTGCAAGTCTAGCAGCCTTAATCCAGAGATTTCTATTGACTTGGCCTTGGCGTTGGCGTTGGCCTTGGTAATTTTCTTGACGAATCCCAAACTTATTTAATAAGCGAATAATGAATAGTAGAAAACAAATGAAAGAAGTGGCACCATATACAATGTAGAGACCCCAGAAGCTGTGGAGGGTCAAGTTTTCTGGTCTCGTATTAAACCTTTCATCGTCAGAACAGTCAGCAGTCGGAGAAAACCACTTTTTTTCCAATGATTCTTGTACACCTTCCTCTAGTAAGTCTAGAATAGCTCTGGAAACATCAAGGGCTATAGGAGATCCTTTTTGAAATGCCTGCATGTGAGTAAAAGATCAATTAGCTAGCTAGCTTTTCAATTAATGTACGTCTATACTCAAAGCAGGAATATTACTCACAAAGCCGAAGCCTCCGAATCTGAAGATGCTGGCGGTTGTGTATTTCTTGCAGTACTTGTTGAGGAAAAGTTTCTCATATGGACGTTCAAGGAATAGAGCATCTATGCTGTTGTCTTCAAAATGTTGTATATAATTGGGTTCTTTGTTCTCAAAGGGGATAATATTCTCTTTCTTGAAGTCAAGCACATTCTCCAGGTAATTTTTTACAAAGGAATCGTTGACACAACCAACTTTCAAGTTGTTGTTCTTAAGAAACTGAATATCAGTAACATTAGGCTCCAGTCTTCGGACAGTCAGTAGAGAAGATAGACTGGCAGTATAGCTTGAGGTCAAGACAAACACAACAAACAGCCACAGTACTACTACCACTCGAGTAAGGCTGCTATTAATTTTCTCATCTACAAAATGAATCACTAAAGCATTAAAATTCATAATTCAATCCTTGATTCATACAAAGAGTTGCATAATCAATGTGCACATCGAAGATTCATTTTGTGAGAATGAGCTAGCATCCTGGGTCCACACGGACAGAATATATAAGAAGTTTCAGACTAGTGACAAGAATCAAACTAAACTCGAACCACAAGATCTCTATTGAAGACTAGTGGTTCAATATTTCGGGTGGCTTAAAGTTCGATAGGACCACTCAGTGGTTTGAAGGATGATTTGAAGTTAAGGTCATAAATTTCACCCAAATCCAAGGATGATTAATTTATTGGTTAAAGAGAAGTGCTATATATACTCACTTTGAGCAAAGAAGACGGTAGAAAAAGTGAACCAAAGTGTAGTGCTAATCTGATTCTTCAATGTGCCTCCGAATTCAGTATTGTCTGAATGGCGCTCCAAGAACCAAACGATGAACATTGTGTAGATGAAAGTGGCACCAGTGATTGTCCACATTTCCCATGTGAAAGGCTTCAAGAACATCCAGGTTGACTCTTCTTGCTTGCCCGCAACTATCATAGACAACCCCGACTCCACGTATGGTTGCGTGAATTCCACGTACTTTGTTCTATTACCCAGTATAGTCAAGTCGCCAACCGCGGCATCGTAAGTCTATGCATTGAATTTGAACCAGAAGACAATCAAGCAATCTTTGTCAGAAATATTGAGGTGTTAATTATAAGAATAAAAAGACAAGAATCTTGAATCCTGAATCTTAATTAATAAACGATCCACAATCATTTTGCTTGCTTTTAGTAACTAACTCTCAACACTAATGTTCCTATAGGCGCCTCCGTAAAGGACCAAGTCAAACCCAGAAATGTCTTACAGATTCGATTTCGGCAAAGACAAATAAGAAGTTTCAAAGTTTTGAGAGCGAAAAACACTTGCACGCATCATAATTAATCAATCAAACAGTTTACGCATACTTAATTAAATTATGAAATCATGACGAGTATGTCATTCATAATATACACATTGTATAAAGAAAATATTTTGTATCAGATCCTTGGGTAATCAAATTAACTATGTATATAATATACCCCACATACCAAAGGTCATCCCCTGTGAAATTTGCATCAGAAATCATTCATAAAAGTCATGCACAAAACATTCTAAAATGTCCTTTCTTGGACAGATTAATAAGCAGTTAAATATGCCACATAGGTAGTATAATTGAATATGCTAGTTTTAAAATCCAAAAGTTTTGCGATAATTAAAGAGATTACCTTGTTATAGACACCTGTAATCAGATCGTCATAGTTTCCATCATGCTGTTCAAATTCATAAGGTAGATCATAACCCAAACGGTCTACCACCCGTCGGAAGAGTTCAATGCTGAAACCATCATATTGCATATTTGGTTTAATAGTCGATGAATTTCGAACTGATTTCACTACAAACTTCTCAAAGAATGTTATTTTTGGAACTCCAATTCTCATCGGCTTTTCTTTAGTGGGAATTGCCCAACCTTTAGGGTTTCGTTTGCTCAGGTTCCCAGGCCAAATCACTGGACCAGCCAAACCTTCTGCAACATGATCTCTAGTATTGTTCTCAGAGAACCCTGCAGACTTGGGCAACCAAAAATCTAGCTCCTTGTATTTCTTTCCAACCACATTCACAATCCTAAATGTGTCTGCGTTCATTATTTCACCATCTCTGAAAGAAATTTGTCCGCTCAAACCTGAGAAATTACTTGACAAGATATTCGCTAACAACATTTTTGGACTACTAGTATTACTAGTCAATCTTCCCATGGCTTGTGTAATAATTCTAATGCTGTCATGCGCTCTTAGAGCATGAAACCCTGGCTGAAAGTGATCTTCCTCAGGGTATTCGTTTATGAAATTTCGTCGGAACTGGGCAGAAAACTCTCGATAATATCTGCCCTTCTCAGAATAGTAATTCTTGATTCCTAGAGTGCCTTCCATATAGGAGATGGAAGCTGTGTTTAGAGAGTCTAGTGAGTTCGCAATCGTATCTGTGACAATCCACACTGAATCCTTCCCCAGAAGCCCCATCCTTTTTGATTCTCTAAACAAATGTATAGTCATAGGTAATGATGCTTGAAGTACAATAAAAACCCGAGACTGTTTGTACTGTGCCTTGTTTAGCTCTCGTTGAACAAAATCTTTCGGATCAGATGCGGAAGAAATTGGTGGGAGAACCAAGCGGTATTCTATCTCAGAACTAGTGTTTTGAAGAGCCTCAGATAAAAGAGATAACTTCCCTGAATCACCGCCGTATGCATTATCTTCATATATGGCTGCAACTCTTCTCCAATTATAGTACTGAGCAAGAGCTGCGATGCATTTCATTTGTTCAGAATCACTGCTAGCCATTCTTATCAAGAAAGGCCAGCGAAGTTTTATTGATGGTGGTGTTATTGCAGGCGCTGCAAATGAAAGAACTGGAACTTGAGCTCGGCTTGCAATATCAGCAACTACAGCTGCTTCTTCCCATGTTTCCATTCCGATAATCAGTTTCACCTTCTCTTTCTTAATCAGCTCCTCAGCTACAAAACCAAAATTCAATACCTCCATTAATATTTACACTCGCTCAACAAATTAAACAATATAAATGGTACAGTTAAGGTACGTAAACAATTACCAGCCATAGCTGCTCGGAAGGGGTCTCTTCCATGATCTCGGATCAGAAGGGAGAGCTTGTGGTTTCTTGAATTAGTGTTGAAGTTCTGTACTGCAATTTTCAAGGCCGTTACCTCTTCTTTCCCAATATGGGATTTAACATCGATGATCGCACCGATCTTCGTAACTCTATCGTTGTCGTTGGCTGCTGCTTGGATTCCATGCGAGAGAAAAGAAAGGAAGATGATGAGTACAAGGTAGAAGGACCGAGTTCTTGGAACTGTACTGACAGAAAAATAAGGCAAGGGACAAAAATTCTTATGCATTATGAAAACTTGATATCTTAGCAGAATATTGTGATCTAAAATTAGTTCCACATATATATATATATATATATATATATATGCAGGCTTGTGCGCGCGCCACCTTTCCTAGCAATTGCGCCAGCTGACTTATCTCCCCCTCTTCTGCAAATGAAAGTCAATGAATATCGGTAGCTTGTTAGTTACTAGAAGGAGATGTCAAGTCAATAACTGAAGATTCTAAGCAGATATCGGGTCAATATTTGGAATTTTCAAGGAAACTATTGATTTCGAACATAGAAAAGTACACGGCTCAACTCAACCGGTCGGTAAGATTTTGATATTCATAACGAAAACAACCCGACCCGTTTACCCATCAGTTCTCGAATCTGACCATCTAAACAACCCGACAAAATTCGTACTCTACAGTTCCACAAAAATAAGTAAATAAGCTCGAGGACAACAACACTGTCGCAGTTCTGGAAATCAGGTACCGAGAAGCCTCGCCTCCTCGACGACGAGGAAGGCGGAGTTGTTTTCTTGTCGTCCTCCCTCTCTTCCTCCTCTTCCTCTGGGTAATTATACATCAATTATAAACTCAAATGCGTACGTGTGTATATGTATTTTTATACGTATACTTATCTGTTTTATTCAGATATGGTTACGCGAGTATTGAGAAGCAGAGGCAGAGATTGCCAGTGTACAAATCCCGTACAACTATCCTTTATTTGGTGCAAACTCATGCTACTACAATTATTGTTGGCGAGACTGGTAGCGGCAAAACCATTCAGATTCCTCAGGTCTTTCTTATTTAAGTTTATTTTGGTTTTGCTCTTCGTTGTAATGAAAGAATTTGAAGAGAGATATGTTTATTTGCAGTTAGTTATAGTTACATTTTTAGTAATTATTAATTGGATTTTTTTTGGTTGATATGCTAAGAAGTTAGAATTGTGTTACTAGAGGTGAAGTTGTTTGTATTTGGCTGTTGAAAAATTAGGGGAAATGAAAATAAAATTAAAATTCTAGCCTGATGATGCATGAGTTTTGTTTTCTTTTTGTAAATATGTGGAGTTTGCTAGTTAATTGGCAATCAAACAGAGGTTTGGTGTGTGTTTTATTGTCCTTTGGAGATCAGTTAATCCGGGTTTTGAAAAATAGAAAATTGATATAGATCTCAATAATAGTATGTTAAATGATTCGTGATATTGTCATTTTCAATTTTATGCAAAAACGGAATTAATGATTTAGTTCGTACTTAATGACCTAGAAGGCTGTAATCTGTTTTCAAGTCTGTTGTTTCAGTGCTTTCTCTTTATGCATTTTGGTTTTTTGATGTATTTGTAATTATAGATGTTGTTGACATTGTTCAAAGTGCTAATTGTTGTCTGCTAAAATTGCAGTACCTTAAAGAAGTAGGTTGGGCAGATGGCGGGCGTGTTATTGTTTGCACCCAACCAAGGCGACTGGCTGTCCAGGTGATACATTAGTTTGTTTAGTCTCTTTATTTTTTTCTTTTTCCTACTCTCTTTACAGTTTAGTTCATACTTCCAAATAGCCGAACCTAAAGGGATTTAGACAACATATTGACTCAGGCGAAAAACAAATGAAAAATCGGTTTAATCTCTGAAATAGCATGCAGACCTCTTGTGGCATTTATTATCTCGTGGATTCTAAATTCCAGTGATATCCCTTTGGTTCTACTGATTTTTTTTTGTAAATTCCAAATGCCATAGTTTGGTTTTCATACTGAATGTCGCCAGCTCTTCCATAATTTTCTGGTTATTTTGTTATATCCTGTACTAAATATTAGTTGAAACTGATGCACAGGCAGTTGCTTCAAGGGTGGCTGAAGTTATGGGAGTCAAGGTTGGAGAGGAAGTCAGTTATACAATTAGATTTGAAGGTCTTACAAATAAAGTGAGACATCTTTTCTCTTTTCAAGCTACTTACTTCTATTTTATTCAACTATTTATTTATTTATGTAAGTTGACCTCCAATTGCAGATGCTGCATCCTAGCATACCACATTTATTTTCAATTGAAAATTTCTTGGCCTTCAGTTTTAAAGTTTCTGTTCGAAATCATTTGTTGTGATTATCTATGTTATGAATGCTGGGATTTCCTCCTCTGGCAGTGCAGGATCTAGCTTTGATAAAATTTCTTACGGATGGGTGTTGCTCAGAGAAGTGATGGATGATCATCTTTTGACGAAATACAGGTGCTGGTTATGGTTATAGAGAGTCTTTTAGTGCCTTTCATTGTTTTGGATCATATTCTTTCATTTGGTTTTCCCTCAAATTGAAGCTGTTAGAAACTCAAGGTTTTAAAGAATAACTTACCAAAAGTGCTATATAATTTTTTTATAACAATACACAACATGGTGCATTAGTCACTGTACATGCAATAACGTATGATGACATTGAAAAGTAAGAAATTCTCTTTTATTGACAGTTGTGTACTGTTGGTCCCTTAATCACTATATTCTTATCTGTACTTCTTGCATTTTTTTTGTTCTCGATTTGTCATATTATTTTCTTCTCACAGAATTGTTAATATCTTTATTTGTTTGTTTAAGCTTTATTCTTATGTAATATGACTATGACTTTTATTTGTTTACATCATCTACTTGTAATTTTGTCAGTGTCATAATGGTGGATGAGGCTGATGAAAGGTCCATCTCAACTGACATTTTGCTGGGCCTCCTGAAAAAGGTGTCAATTTTAGCTGCTGGGACTTATAAGTGTTGTTTGATTGAAATAAAAAGTTTGTAATTTTTGTATTGTTCGGGGATGTCTTTTTTATGTTTGTTAATAATGGAGATTTCAGATCCTACGGCATCAACCTGAGCTGCGTCTTATAATCTTATCAGCTACAATTGAAGCAAAATCAATGTCTGCATTCTTTCAGGCCAGGTTATCTTCTAGGCATCTGTGTTTGATTGTACTTTTTCCTGGTTCTAGGCGCTGTTACTATGTAATAATTAATTATAAGGCATTTATCATTTGAGGCATGAGAAATACATTCACAATGAGTAAAACCACTTTAAGGTTATCGAAACATCTGTATCTTCTGTTCACATGGAATCATAGAGCTTTTCAAAATGAAAATAATCATGATCTTTTTTAATTGGGGATTTGTCCCTTGTGATGCTTCTCTGGGGAATTGTGTAGTTTATGCACGTAAGCTTAAAAAGTCATATGATGTTAATACTTGATATTTATACAAAAGGATGCTTCATGATGTGATGTTGGCTATTCAAATCTTCTATTTGCTGTATCCAGAAAAGGTCGTCGTGGGTTGGAAGGAGAAGTGTTTCTACCAAGGCCAGAGCCTGCAATCCTATCAGTAGAGGTATAATGCTCGGCAATATGATATTCTCTTTATATATACATGTGTGTCTGTAGATTGTAGTTGCTTGCTCTTGTATGTAACAAAAGTTATTTTTATCTTCCATTATGATGTAAAATGGGAATGACAAAATTGTGGTGCCATTGTATCTGCTTCTTTTTCAGGGGAGAGGATTTAACATGCAAATTCACTGTGTTGAGGAGCCTGTCTCAGACTATGTTCAGGCAGTTGTTTCAACGGTGTTGTTAATTCATGATAAGGTTCGTTGAAGATTATTGCATGCCATTTCTTCTACTTTTTCCCTTTATGAGGAGATTATTTTTTAGTCAGACCCCTCTGTAAGGATATCAAAACTCCTATTGCAAGCGTTTCTATTTTCTTTTGAGATATCACATAGTTGCATTGGTCAGTGTGCCAGCTTTTGAATTGTTTGGGGAGATTTTGGGGAAATGGGACAAAAGACTTAGCTTGGAGAATTTCTCCTAACTGTTTTTGATGATATGTCTGGTTGGAGAATAATAGAAGGGTGTTTGAGGGGGAGAAGTCTCTAACATATGGTAAAATGAAGGTTGTACAGATGTTTTATTCTTGGTCCTCTTAAATTTCTTCTTGTTGAATTATTGAATAAACTGCTGATTGATGTATAATGTTATTTATTCAGTTTTATTGAGAATCTTTTTTTGATCTTTTTCTTTACTGGTTTTGAAATGAGAGTATTTTTCTTGTAGTGAAATCTGGTATAAGACAGCCCCTTTTCACCCATGAATTATAAATTTTTGCCTCCTGAAATTAGTAGAAGTAGTATTGTGTCTTTTATAATGATTTGATACAGGTCTTATCCAAGGGAATGTCTTGTTATAAAAGTAGCAAAGCTGATGTGTAGTCTTTCATTAACATTTTTGTTCTATGTTATAATTGTTGCTTAGGAACCCCTGGTTGATATCCTGGTGTTTCTTACTGGCAAGATGATATTGATGCTGTCGTTCAGTTGCTTACTGAAGAAACTCGAACCAATAGAAAGAACTCTTCAGGTACAAAGAAATGACAATTTTATGTGGAAATAAACTGCTTTTTTTTTCTTTTTAGTTCATATGAAATTGGTTATGATCTGCAAAGGTATGTGCGTTATGTATATGATCACGTATTTAATATTGACACACCTATGTACAAATGCATTTCTGGTTGTTCTGAGATACCTCGGGGTTTCATGAATCAAGGATGTCTTTGTAATACCGGATAACGGTATTAGGCTGTGTGGAAATAATTAACTCATTTAAATGTTTTGTTCTGTTGTTACAATGTTTATGGACAACCTGATTTTATCTTTCATTAGCAAAAACCAAACGTGCCTATCTAGATTACATGCTTATCTTAAAGCATAAATTTCAGTACTAATTGATTCATCAATCCTTTTATGATATTATGTCATCAATTTCAGGATTGATTATTTTGCCTCTGTACTCGGGACTTTCTCGGGCGGAACAGGTGAATGATTTATATTGGAATTATATGGGTTTGATAAACTGGTTTCCTTGGATTTTAGTTCATCAAATTTCTGATTTACAGACTTCACCTTTATGCTTTCTTGATGTTAATAGGAGCTAGTGTTTTCTCCAACTCCTAGAGGGAAGAGGAAAGTGGTGATATCAACAAATTTTGCAGAGACATCATTGACCTTGGAGGTAGTGTTGCTGCTAATTAGAGCAGTATCCATAAGATATCGTATTTTGTAAGTGATCAGGAGGTGCACTGATCCACCCTTGTTCCTGATCTCTGCAGGGAATTGTCTATGTTGTTGACAGTGCTTTCTCAAAACAGCGGTTCTACAATCTGGTATTTTCCTTGCCACTTTTTGATGTTTAAATCATGTAATCTTTATTATTAGTTTCGACTGCTGGTATAGGAGTTGCATCTTCTTGTCATGCAATATTACTTTTATATATGCCATTTAGATTTGTCCAACAGTTATCCAGGACACTTTTTGTATGTCTTTTAATATTTATCTAGCTAGACTTGTAATCATGTTTTAATTTTTAATTATCAATTTTTTAAATTTTAAATTTTTATTTTTTGGGGGATTTTAATTGATTTACAGTAATGCTCTATTTATATCTTTTACTATTATGGCATATATTGAAATTTTCTATCATAGTGTGGATCATTGCACTTGAATCATTGAAGTAGATAGATATTTCTAAGTTGGGATTCTTCATTTCTCAATTATTTCAAAATATATTAATTCAATTGTATCTACAATAATTTTTTCTCTTGCCCCATTGTCATATTAATCTTCACTGTCGGTTGATTTATTTATTTATTTATTTCTCTCTTCTTTGGGAGGTGATGACTGCAGTCTTGTATTACTATGTTTATTTCTTTTATTTTCTTTCTTACAGATCTCAGATATCAAAAATCTGGTAGTGGCTCCAATATCAAAGGCATCTGCAAGACAAAGAGCTGGTAGGGCTGGAAGAGTTTTACCAGGAAAATGTTACAGGTTGCTAATTACAGGCAGTTATATTACATGAGTGTTAATCATTTTCTTTTGAAGTTGTGTATAATGATTACACTGTGTTGTCATCGTTACTATTATCAATATCGGGGATTGACTACAATACATCAATGTATTGTTACATACATCTTTTTTTCAACTTTATGTTAAATGGTTCAACTTTTGTGTTAAATGTTTCAAGTTTTGAAGTTTCAAAATCTACATTAAAGTTTCAAGTTTTGCATTTGACTTTTTAACTTTTATGTAAGATGTTTCAAGTTTTATGCTGTAAATAAAATAGATGTAATAATACATCCAATGTATTGTAACCAAGTCCTCAATATTGATATGTTATCTGTATTGTTCCTTGAACTTTAGGTTCAATATCATTATGAAGGATACTTGTCTCTTACATTTTTTTACATACCTTTCCCATTTTGTGTAGATAATGAAAGTGGTTCCAGGATAATATGAGACATCGTTATATGAATTAAGCATTGATGGCATTTAGTGGCTCATTGCTCCATATTCCTCTTAGATTACATTTTGTTGGAGTCTTCTCTTCTACCTTGTCATGGAATAATTCAGCCTTTTTAACTTTCTTATGCTCAATATTTTTTTTCTTTTTAATTTTGGACAATGGTCAAGAGTTGCGGTTTGAAGTGGTCACTGTACTATTGAAATCTCTTTTGGTACCATTCAGTGTATGTCAAATGCATATACATTTACACATACTGCCCAGCTCATCTTTTTATCACAGACTAGTTTTTGAAATATATTTTTTGGTGTCTGCAAGCAGGCTATACACAGAAGAATATTCCATTAACGAGATGTCTGCTGAGGGGATCCTAGAGATTCAGAGATCAGACCTTGTTTCCTGTTTAATTCAGGTAATTTGTTGCAATGATTTCTATTGGCAGCATATGATGACTATACTATGACACACCCCATTGGCTCTGTACCTCCCTCATTGAACCCCGACATTCTTTTGCCTTATATTATGGTCTCAAAATGCTTATGGGGATAAGACCGTTGTTTATTCAGTTATTGCTTCTGGTAGGTTTCTCTTACTGTTCAGTTAAAAGTGGCCAAAAGCAAAATAAATCTGTGCTTGCTGTGAAACGATTTTATACTTATATATATGTTGCCTAGGAAACTGTGAGCCATCCTCTGGTAAGATTGTTCTTTATATTCTTCTAAGTGCTAATTACTCCATTCTGCTGATTTCTCAGTTAAAAGCCTTAGGCATTGATATTATCTCGGGCTTTGATTGACCAGCATCTCCACCACCTGAAGCAATTATCCGAGCGCTGGAAGTGCTTTATTCACTTGGAGTCGTTGATGATGATGCCAAACTTACTTCACCTACTGGTTTTCAAGTTGTGGAGATTCCTTTGGTAAGTTGCCTTTATATTATTATTGCAGCTAACAGTGTTTCTGCAAACCTGTATCTATGCCATAAGACTCAGTGCTTTCCTCTTCAAGAACAATAACTGAATTATATGGTTTGGACTCGAATGCATTTGGTTTCAATAGATTTTCCCAAACCGTTACATGCACAAACACAACTGCCCAAGAAATGTATTTCATGATTTCACATGTGCTTCTGCTTTTGAACACTGAAGGCTTTTCTCTGGAGATACAAAGTTTATTCTGTTCTCAAAATTTTGATTTTCTCACTTTGTAAATAATAGAAAGTGGGATATACCTCAATATTGGATGGATGGGATATTATATGACATCTTATGTTATACCTCAATGCCTGCACTTGAAGTGTATTTTATATAATTCCAGAAGACTTCTTGAGTTTATGCTCCTATTATCTTTTGTGGATTTTGTTATATTTTGAACTATGCCTCAGTTTTGTAATATATCATTGTGTCATGAATATACCCCCACAACTAATTTTCTGTCTCTGACAGCCTTGTTGATATATCTCTGATGCCTGAATCAATATCACGATTATTGGTGAATGAAAAGATAATTCACAATAGATCCAGGAATTAAAAACTATGCTAGAAACATTAATTTTCCCTGAAGTTATTTAATCATTTGCACCTTGTTATTTATCCATGGTTTATCAAGCGGTAAATTTAAAGTTTGTATAAACTCATTTTTGTTTGTATTTGTTTTCTGTTTTGACCATTTACCTTTTTAATTATATTGTTTCTCTGCCGGCTGACATCTGCAATGGTGAAGCAGTTAAGAGGTTAACATCACAGCCAACTGAAGCCCAGAAACTCTATTGTTAAAATACACTATCTCATATAGATGTTTTCTCTCTTTCTTGTAAGACCTTTTTGTTTTTTATCTTTCCCTGTCATTCTGGTTGGTTGTTGACTTCTGTTTTAGGATATTCATTATTGAATTGAGTTTTCTAGAGATGTTTTTGACTTTTTATCTCATGATGTTTCATTTTGTAAATTGAAAGTGCAATGGTAAATTGATATTGTCTTCAAACGAACCAATGATCTCTAAAATGATATTGTCTTCAAACGAACTTGGGTGTTCAGAGGAGATTATAACCATTGCTGCTGTTCTCTCTATCCGAGTAAACTTTTCTTCTTTTACTCCTTGAGCAATAATACTGTTGAAATTACCTTCATCATTTTGATTATAACAAAATAAAAGTGCAATAGTATATTTGGAATTTGAGTAACAAACTTAAAATGCTATTCTTATGAAATAAGGCTTTAAATACCTATTGAAACAAAAAAAAGATCAGTTATGGTGAGTTCTAGTTTTCACTAAAATGTTATGTTTCCCAGTCCATTTGGATTTCTGCAAGGGGAGCACAAAAGGAACTGGATGAAGCTGAGATTTGCTGCTGCTGAGGTACTTGATTCAATCCTCAAGTTAGAACAACTCAGACGAATCGCACAGAGAATAGGGATATTGTTGAAATCTTGTGACCGTGGCTTGCAAGTAAGTTTTTTACACTTTTACTGATTTACAGAGGGAAAAGTTCAAAAAGTTGTGATTGCCCAAAGCGAGAGAGGAGAGGACATGCATACCACATCTGTTGGAGTGCGATTCGTACCCCAAAACTCTTGTATCACCCCAAACGGTTTTACCAATTGAACCAGCTAGCAGCATGCACTAAGCATGCTTTTACTATCTTGAAAATCAAATAGTGTATATCTGCTACTGGTATGATTAAATCAATAATTTGATATAGACCAGGGCCAAGGATTGTTAAAGCAAGAGTGCCTATTCTCTCTTGGCTTTACCTCATTTCATAATGGCCTCTTCTCAAAATTTTGAAATGGTGCTTTTTCTTTGGATAAAACAATTGTGTTTTGTTTTGCTCTAAACAAAATCACTTCTATTTATGAATTGCAGGTTGTAAGAAAGGCAGTTACTGCTGGGTTTTTGGCTAATGCATGTCACTTAGAAGTGAGTAACTTATTCAACACGATTTTCACTAGTTCACCTGGTCTTTTTCAAGTATACAAACAGTTTATGATCTTCCTCCCCCTTCTCAGAGATAATTTATTCGTTAAATCAAAATGCCTTCCAGGAATTTTTTAAGGTTGATGTTTTAATGAATGTATTGTTTATCTTGTTAAAAGGCATATAGTCTGAGTGGGATGTACAAGACTGTCAGAGGTTCCCAAGAAGTTTATATTCATCCGTCATCAGTGTAACTCTGGTCATTGTAGAGACTAGACTTATCTTTTTCTCTTTAAGTTGAAATTTTTTGAGAAATTTTTCTGAATTTTACATTAGACGTTTATAAGCGAGGATCTTAAATTAAAATGGAAATCTTGTTCATCACAACTTGCAATTTATTAATCTTTTTAACTTTTTCAACTTTTAGGAGGCCTGTCATGTGCTCCTCAAGTATCTATAGTAACAACCTCGATACATGCATTTTATATTTGCGTTTCTGTAAATGTTGGTGGTTTGTGTATGTGTTGTTGAAATGAATTAAAACGTACAAATGGTAAATCTCTGGTATTACAGCTTTCTTAAATTGTGTATTTGCAGAGTAAATCCGAAGTGGGTTATATTTCATTCCATCGTTTCAACTGACCGACAATACATGCGCAATGTCATCTCCATCGATCCATCTCGGCTATTAGAGGTTGCTCCACATTTTTACCAGCACCAGCGACTCAATCCAATTCACTAACCAGACCATATGAATTACTTGTCAATTGGAATTGGAAGGACTATTAGCATAGTCGTGATCCAAAGCTTTGGATAATCTCCTGTAAATCTAATGGATTATGCTTTACCTGTATGATTTATTGCTCATTGAAAGTATCTTCTTAATCATATTACGCTCTTTTTTTTTTGTGTTTTTCAGTCCTTCGGATATGATAGAAAAGAGAAAAGAGAGACCTTCGGTTGCTAATTTAACATGGCATTTAATTTTTAACATTAACTTACGAATAATTTTAATTTTTGCATCAATTCTTCACTTGCACAAATTATTGCTGTAACAAATTATTCTTTCATTACTTTAATACAACAATAATTTGTATAAAAGAATTTATAATTAGTTAATTTATATATTTTTGTCATTATTAAATTATGTGGTTATATATATATATATATTTTAAAATTAATAGTAAATCACAAATATGATATATATATATATATATATAAAAATTAGATTAGGGGAAAGATTTTTGTTCTTCAGGAAATCTACCCAAAAAAAACACAACCAGAAGTAATCTCCGAGCTACCCACATCTGTATTACACGCTCTTATTTCAACCTCTTTTAACTCCTCTCAAATGCATTCACTTAGGAGTTAGGACTAATGCATGAACATTAAATGTTTTTGCAACAACAGCTTGAGAGAAGATGCTCCTGAATTATCAGCTTGCATCGTGGGAATCGCAATGTTCGAAGAGATAACCACGCACAGAGTTAGAGCTTTAGGTTGAGGTCGACAGTCTCCCTTCTTCTTCCACCACCCCTCTCACTACTGTGTAAGCTAAGTGTTGTTGTTTCTTCTTCTCCCGTTTGTTCCTCTGGTATTAAGAAGCTGTAAAAAGGCTTCCTGTGGACTGATCCACCATGGCATGGCATTTGGTGCGAGCCCTCATTGCTTTGCTTTAAATCGCAAGAGATAACACGAATCAACATTGTATTTTCCAAACAGAAAATTTTGCAATTTGGGAAAGAAATCAAAAGAAGGATTTTGGTATGTTACTTGGATAGGTAATGAACTACATCTGGACAATTCTTGTTGTGAAGTTTGAGTCATTGGTGAAGGAGTGGTTGCCGGAGAACCTAAGATAAGAAAATTCCCATTCAGTGCTCCATAGTCTGCAATAAACTTCTTCGCATGATCCCTAAGTAACACATCATAAATATTAATAACTATACAAACTGAGAAAAAGGAAGAAAAATTGATAATCCAAATGAATTAAGCAAACCTGGAAACTGTTTTATCTCGTCTAAGGTTAAACGCAGTAGTGTGATTACAACAAGAAGGTGATTGGTCGAGTGTCTCCATGTGGGAGAAAGGAGAAGAAACTTGGCAGTGAAATATTGGAGGATTCGAGTTGTTTTCCTTGGAGAAAGTCCTTGGCCGCTTTGTGCCAGCAATCTATTTGCAAATCAACCAAAAATCAATTTCACATCAGAAAATGGCTTTTGAGAAGAAAGACTCAGCAAAATCAAAGTGTTAGAGACTCAGCAAAATCAAAGTGTTAGACTTAACTGCATGCAGATTTTCTTCTTCTGGGGGATTCACATGATGGTAAAATACTGGTTTAATTTATTTTCTTTATAGAAACACATTTAACAGCACTTAAAACAAGTAAAAACAAAATCCACATAGAAATCTGTGAAGGGACTTAAAGCAATAAATAATTAACTCTGACAACAAGCATTTTAATAAGGACCCAAAAAGAAAGAAAGAAAAAAAAAAGAATTCTTCAGAGACAAATAGTATTGAATAACAATGAGGATTTGACATGCCTTTTCTTCCTCTGGCAACAGAGATGAGTAGATATGATGCGGTGATCTTTGGTTTGAAGGGGGCTCTAACTGGAGATAAAATCCTGATGATGAGTTGTCTGATCTTGAAGACAATGATCCGGAGTGTGTAAAAAGATTTATCTGCTTCACATATTAGACCGGCCATCTCATAAATTTGAAAACAAAGAAAACAAAAACGAAACAAAAACAAGAAATCATCAAAGAAAAGGCTTAAACAATACCGTGGGAGAAGGGTATTGAAAGTGTTTCTTTTGAAGCATGAGAGGAGAATGATATATTTGATCTGATCCATGTACAAAATTTGTAGAAAATGGATATCCATCTGGGATCTTAGGAGCTTCTTCATAGATGCTTGACTCGCAAGAACTCCAAGCTGTTGGCAATAAGGTTTGTTCAGGCAAAAGTACGCCTGATCCACCAATTCGGACACCATTGTTGCCACCATTGCCGCCGCCTGAGAATGCATTATATTTATCACAACCATTACTATAAAGCATAGACATTGGTGGAGGAGGAGGTGGACTCAAGTGATGATTATGATCCGGAACAAATGGAACATTTCTCTTTAAAAGAATTAGAGAAACAAATTATAGAAGAAGATTAAAGATTATAATAAAAATAATATTGAAAAGGTGTGCCAAAAAAAAATTGCTGAATAGGGAAGAACCCTTTAAGTCTTGCCTTTGTCTGCATGATTTTTTTTTTCTTGTTCTCTCAAGATCTTCTCAAGTTCTGCAACTCCTGGCCCTCGTTTAGGAACTCTTTGTGGCTTTGGCTTCTTCAAAAGAATACTAGCATAATCGCCATCGTCACCACCGCCACCACTACCACTAAAACCTGCACCACTAGTACTGCTTGTATTGCTACACATAATTTGTTCTTGTATGTTGGTTAATTTTTCTTTTGCTTGCTGTTGAAAAATCCAATAAATAAATCTAAATTTCAATAACAAAACCCAAGTGAGAAAATTCAGAAAATAACAAGAATCCCCATTTTCAAGATCACAAAATCTATAACAAGTAACAGGAATCAATTCAAAAAACCGAGATATAAGGAAAGGAAATCTGAAATGGTGTGGAGTTGAAACCGGCCACCTATGCAAAATGTAAAATTGAAATTAAGGAAAGTCCTATATTAAAGAGAGACAAAGGAGAGAGAAAGTATCTACTAGTTTCGGGGATTTTCTCAGCAAATCTTGTTTGTCTGAGAAAGAAAAAAAAAATCACTGTAGTTTCCAAGACCCGGAAATCCAAGCAATCATCAAAATTTTCTCAGAATTCCTCAAGTTTTCTCTCCGGTCCCTTCCCTATGTGATGATCAGAACAGAAAACTTCAACAGGATCTGTAACATAACTTCTCTTAGTCTTGGACCATGAACTGCGAGATATGACTTATGCCATGCATTATGTATGTGTGTCTTTAAATCTCAGGAAATTTTTGCCATTTTTGAAAGCAGTTCTTGTTCTTTTCTTATACCAGAGAGACATATCTCTGCATGAAATTTATGGAGTTTGTTATGGACCCCAGTTAGTAAAAAAACTTTTGTAGAATTAGCCTTGTTGGTTATTCTTTAAACTTGCTTAGATGTAATTGAAAAAGCATTTTCATTCATCAACTTGGATATAATTCAAAAACATTTTTTTATTTTATTTCAATCAAACATCAATTGCAAAGTAAAAGAACTTTTAACCATTTGAAAACAATTTAAACAGTATTAAAAACATTTTAAAACTAGTGCATCATATAGATATATATATATATATATATTTATGAATTTGATAGGTATGTATGTATAATTTATTTCAGGCTTGCTCTCATGGTACAATCCAACAGACAAACAACTACTTAATAAACATACTTGGTAGTGAATTAATGGAAAGCTCTCTGTCAATGAGGAAAAAATAAATGGGCAATGGCTAAATTGTTTGGTAATAAATTAATTAATGAAAGGAAAGACTGAAATTTGATAAAAGCAATCTCCAGGCTGGCAAAATAATTGTAAGCATCTTTGAAGATATCTTGTATATAGTTGTTTAAGGTAACCAATCTACATTGTTGAAACCCTAAACTAAATCAAATCTTTTGTCAACATCTAGCAGCTTTTTATTTTTTATTCATATATATTTTTTAAAATTTTCTCTGAATTTTCTGTTCAATGGAGGATTGATTAGGAATACTGTCAAATTGTGGCAACTGGCAAGCAGGCAGAGATACTATCACATGGGTTAGGAGGAAATTATCTTATCTCTTTAAGGCTGTGGACAGACTAATTATGGCTTAGGATTACTATATATAAACTTTGCAAGAGAAGCCTATGCCTTTAAATGGTACATGCTTGAAGCAAAGTTTAATTTCAAAGTTAATGCCATGCTACATAAATTGGGTAATACTGAAGCTAAAATTGGCTAACAATTGATGCATTTTTTAGCAAATATTCTGCATAGGAGAATAAAAATGATGGTTTTGTAACATGAATTTCTGGTTCAAAGTTGGTACAATTCTACTTGAATTAATGGACATCATTTTATGGGGCAATTTCATGAAAATATCCTGCTTTAATTCTTCATACTTGGACAACCAAAAATATAGCATCTCCATTAGAAAAGGGGAAAAAAAGTGGTGGAGAGCAACCTAGAATTGTGTCATGAGAGACATTTGCCTGAACATATGCCACTGTGTGAGATGATAATATGGAGCCTCTCGAAAGCCAATTAAGAGCAAAGTTTAATTTCAAAATTCTTGTAGAATTTGGTTGATTTGTAATATAATTACACCAAAAGACAATCATATGGGCTATATATGTAGATTAAAGGTGTATTGGAGATTGAATTCAAGTGATTTTCAGTAAATATTTATTAAATGATTTATTTATAATAGTTATATAATTGAATAAAAATGCACATTAATCTTAAATATATTCTAAAATATAAGATTTTAATAAATAAAATTATATTTTTAAGTCATTTAATTGATTTAAGTGCAAGAGAGTTTTAAACTTTAAACGTATAAATACGAAAGTCATAAATATATTCTAAAATATATATATTTTAATATATAATATAATATTTTTAAATTATCTAATAATCTTAATGCAAGTGAGATTTAAACTTTAGATATCTTGTATGATTTAAAATATATATATATATATATATATATAAATTAAACCAACTTATACCCACATCTAGTGGTGACTTTTTTTATGATTGCATGCATTTTACACCTTAAATAATAATAAATTGAAAAAAAAATTGTGGCCTCCTTAGCACTTAGAGGATATGTAGTCATATATGGTTGTTAACCTTCATTTTCTTAGTTTTGGGCAATTTTAACTATACAAATATAATGAATTAGATGCACAAAATGAGACCATGCATGATTACATAAGCAGAGTTCTGTTGGGCAGATCATGATTTGGGTTGTGCAAGTTCTTGTCGTATTGAGCTGATCTAAGGCTTAATTATTTTGCCCATCACTTTAATTACGTAGTCAATTAGTCATATGATCTTGACAAATATACTACTTTCAATGTATTTTTATTTATTTATTTATTTATTCCATTTAATTTTGAATAATAATAAAGCCTTGTGATAAGGGAAATTCGAATGATCAATTATTGATGCTTAGCCAAATGGGGTGCACTAGACAATCATGGAAGACTTGATTCCAAGCTTCTAAAGAATTTCTCTTGGGTAATGATCTAATAAATTCCATGGGTTTCAAGTTAATAATGATGATACAACTTGTTTGTGTGCATAAAGTCACAAACTCTTAATAATAATAATAATAATAATAATAATAATAATAATAATAATAATAATAA
>JAXCLQ010000004.1:7037237-7053740 GCA_035584115.1 Cedrela odorata
GTTGGCTATAAACAAATTACTATACATATTCTTCTCAGGATTCGGCAAAAGGTGGAATCCTGGCAACGGGATTCTCCTCAAGTCGAATTACGTTGGAGATGGTACGCATTTGGCAGAAAAGAGAGACCTTCGGGTGCTAATTTAACATAGCATTTAACATTAATTTAAGAAGGAAATTAATTTTCATCAATTCCTCACTTGCACAAATTATTCTTTCATTAATTTAATGCCACAATAATTTTTTAAGATTAATTGTAAATCCCAAATATGATATGATATTTGGTTAAATAAATACAAAGATCAGGGAAAAACTTTTTGTTCATCATGAAATCTACAGAAGAAAAACATAACCTGAAGAATTCTCCGACCTACCACTTTACAACATCCGTAGTACAAGCTTTTACTCTTTTTAACTCTCTCAAATGCTCAAACTGCCGGACTAATGCATGGACATCAAATCGCTTCCAAATTATCATTTTGCAACGTGAGAATCTCAATGTTCGAAGAGCTAGCCACGAACAGAGTTGGAAACTTAGAGCTTTAGGTTGAGGTCCACAGTCTCCCTTATAGATCCACCACCTCTCTCAGTGCTGTCTAAGCAAAGTGTTGGTGTTTCTTCTTCTCCTGTTTGTTCCTCGGGTATTAAGAAGCTGTAAAAAGGCTTCCTGTGAACTGATCCACCATGGCTTGACATTTGGTGCCAGCCCCCATTGCTTTCCTTCAAATCACAAGAGAAAACACAATCGACATCGTCTTTTCCAAACAGAAAATTTGCAATTGGGAAAAAAAATAAAACGAAGGTTTTTGGTATGTTACTTGGGAAGGTAATGAACTGTATTTGGACAATTCTTGTTGAGAAATTTGAGTCAATGGTGAAGGAGCAGTTGCCGGAGAACCAAATATAAGAAAATTGGCATTCAGTGCTCCATAGTCTGTAATAAACTTCTTCGCGTGATCCCTGAGGAATGCAGTATGTATATTAATGGCTATACAAACGGAGAAAAATGAAGAACAATTGATAATCCAAATGAATTAAGCAAACCTGGAAACTGTGTCGTCTCTTCTAAGGTTAAATGCAGTACTGTGATTACAACAAGAAAGTGATTGGTCGATCATGTGCATGTGCGAGAAAGGAGATGAAACTTGGCAGTGAAATAGTGGAGTTGCCGAGTTGTTTTCCATAGAGAAAGTCATTGGCCGCTTTGTGCCAGCCATCTATTTCATATCAACCAAAAATTAATTTCCTCTATTTTGTCAATCAATAAAATAAAATAACGTAAACAAGGAATTATTGAAGAAATACTCTGCAAAATCAATGTGTTAGACTCAGATTTTCTTCTTCTGGGAGATTCAAATGATGAATGATCTAGTAAAATACTGGTTTTATTTATCTTCTTTATAGAAACACATTTTACAGCACTTAAAAACAAAATCCACATAAAAATCTGTGAAGGGACTCAAAGCAATGAATAATTAACTCTGTCAACAAGCGTTTTAATAAGGACCCAAAAGAAAGAAAAAAAGAATTCTTCAGAGACAAATAGCATTGAATAACAATGAGGATTTCACATGCCTTATCTTCCTCTGGCAACATAGATGAGTAGATGTGATGTGATGATCTTTGGTTTGAAGGGGGCTCTAAATGGAGATAAAATCCTGCTGGTGAGTTGTCTGATATTGAAGATAATGATCCAGAGTGGGGAAAAAGATTTATCTGCTTACATATTAGACCCATCTCATAAAGTTGAAAACAAAGAAAACAAACAAAGAAATCATCAAAGAAAAGACTTAAACAATACCGTGGGAGAAGGGTATTGAAAGTATTTCTTTTGAAGCATGAGAGGAGAAGGATGTATTTGATCTGATCCATGTACGAAATTTGTAGAAAATGGATATCCATCTGGGATTTTAGGAGCTTCCTCGTAGATGCTTGACTCGCAAGAACTCCAAACTGTAGGCAATAAGGTTTGTTCGGGCAAAAGTATGCCTGATCCACCAATTTGGACACCATTGTTGCCACCATTGCCGCCGCTTGATAATGCATTATTTTTACCACAGCCATTACTATAAAGCATAGTCATTGGTAGAGGAGGAGGTGGACTCCAGTGATGATTATGATCCGGAACAAATGAAACATTTGCTGTTAAAAAATTAGAGAAACAAATTAAAAGAGAAGATTGAAGATGATAACAAAAATGAAAAACTGTGAAATAATGGATGAATAGAGAAGAACCCTAAAGTCTTGCCTTTGGCTGCATGATTTTTGTTTTCTTGTTCTCTCAAGATCTTCTCAAGTTCTGCAACTCCTGGCCCTCGTTTAGGAACTCTTTGTCGCTTTGGCTTCTTCAAAAGAATACTCGCATAATCGCCATCGTCACCACCCCCACTACCACTAACACCTGCACCACTAGTACTGCTTGTATTGCTACACATAATTTGTTCTTGTGTGTTGGTTAATTTTTCTTTTGCATTCTGTTGAAAAATCCAGTTAATAAATCTATATTTAAATAACAAAAATTTAAAGCAAAACCCAAGTGAGAGAATTCAGAAAATAACAAGAATCCCCATTTTCAAGATCACAAAATCTAAAACAAGTAACAGGAATCAATTCAAAAAACCGAGATATAAGGAAAGGAAATCTGAAATGATGTGGAGTTGAAACCGGCCACCTATGCAAAATGTAAAAGTGAAATTAAGGAAAGTCCTCCCTTGTTTTCAGCTCATAAAGATACTAGAGAGAGACAGAGAGACAAAGGAGAGAGAGTATCTACTAGTTTCCGGGATTTTCACAGAAAATTTTGTTTGTCTGAGAAAGAAAAAAAGAAAATCACATGAGTTTCCAAGGCCCGGAAATCCAAGCAATCACCAGAATTTTCCCAGAATTCCTCAAGTTTCTCTCCGGTCCCTACCCTACGTGATGCTCAGAACAGAAAACTTCAACAGGATCTGTGACATAAATACTTCTAGTCTTAGTCTTAGACCATGAACAGCAACATATGACTTATGCCATGCATTATGTATGTGTCTTAAAATCTCAGGAAATTTTTGCCATTTTTAAAAGCAGTTCTTGTTCTTTTCTTATACCAGAGAGACGCCCCTCTGCATGAAATTTATGAACTTTGTTATGGCCCCTTCTTAGGAAAAATATAATAAAAGTAAAAATAAAAAAGCTTTTGTAGAATTACTAAGCCTTGCTGGTTAACCTTTAAACGTGCTTAGATGCAATTGAAAAAGCATTTTCATTCATCAACTTTGATATAATTCAAAAAAATATTTTTAAAAAACAATTTTTTTTTTTAAATTTCAATCAAACATCATAAAGATATAGATATGCATGAATTTGATACGTAAGTGTTATAATTCATTGCAGCCTTGCTTATCATGGTACAAGCCAACAGAAAAACAACCACATAACAAACATACTTGGTAGTGAATTCATGAAAAACTCTGTGTCAATGGGGAAAAAAATTAAATGAGCAATGGTAAATCTTTGGTAATATATTAATTTAATGAAAGGAAAGATTGAAATTTGATAAAGCAATCTCCAGGCTGGAAAAATAAATGTAAGCATCTTTGAAGATATCCTGTATATAGCTGTTTAAGGTAACCAATCTACATTGTTGAAACCGTAAACTGAATGAAATCTTTTGTCAACAGCTAGCAGCTTTCTATTATTTATTCATATTTTTAAAAATTTTGTCTGAATTTTTTGTTCAATGGAAGAATGGTTAGGAATGCTGTCAAATTGTGGCAACTGGAAAGCAGGCAGAGATACTATCACATGGGTTAGGAGGAAGTTATCTTATCTCTTTAAAACTGTAGACATACTAATTATGGCTTAGGATTACTAAATAGAAACTTCACAGCAGAAGCCTATGCTTTTAAATGATACATGCAGTTTGAGCAAATATTCTGCATAGGAGAATAAAAATGATCGTTTTGTGTGGACATGAGTGCTGGCTCCAAGTTGGTAGAATTTTACTTCAATTGATGGGCATCATTTTGTGGTGCAAATATCCTGCTTTAATTCTTCATATTTGGACCTAAAAATATAGCATCTCCATTAGAAAAGGAGAAAGAAAAGTGGTGGAGAGTAACCTAGAATTGTGTCATGAGAGACATTTGCCTGAACATATGCCACTGAGTGAGAGGATAATATGGGGCCTTGGAAGCCAATTAAGGGTAATGTTATTATTTTCAAAATAGTTGTAGAATTTGATTGATTTGTAATATAACTATACCAAAAGACAATAATATGACCTATGTAGATTAAGGGTGTGTTCGAGATTGAATTAATGTAAATTTTAGTGAGCATTTATTAAATATTTTAAATATTATATTTTAAAATTGAATAAAAATGCACATTAATTTTAAATATACTCTAAAATATAACATTACAATGCCTAAAATTTATTTTTAAGTCATCTAATCAATTTTGACGCGAGTAAAATTTGAATTCCAAACATTTTGTACAATACAATAATCTTAAATACATCCTAAAATATATTCATTCTATATATAAGGTGACACTTTTAAATTATTTGATAAATCTCAATTATTTGTAAGCAAAATTCAAGTTTAAACCTTCTTTTACCATCTAAAAAACAATTTATAAATTAAACCAACTTATATCCATCCCATTTTTGGCTATGTGCCATTTATAACATAAGAAATCATATATGTTTGTTAGCTTTCATTTGCTTGGTTTTAGGCCATTCTAACTAAACCAATAAAATAAATTCGATGCACAAAATAAGACTTTGGGATGTGCAAGTTCTTGTCATATTGACCTCATCTAAGACTTAATTATTCTACTATTAGTCAATTAGTCATATGATCATGACAAAAACTATACAACTTTCAATGTATTTTTTGTTCATTTCATTTAATTTTGAAATCATAATAAAGCTTGTGATAATGGAAATTAGAATGATCAATTACCTTGGAAGACTTGCTTTCAAGCTTCCAAAGAGTTTCTCTTGAGTAATGATCCAATCCTTTAGTGGGGTTGAAGTTGATGATGATGTTACCACTTGTTTTGTGTGCATAATGTCAGAAAATAATAATAAATACCCAATATAATATATGGTTTTCATTAGAATTAAAGTAAGAGAATAAAGGGTCATCCATTAGAATCTATTATAATATATATTAATAGAATTATCAAACAATCTAACCAACAACATACATTGAGGTTCTATCCCTTTCCGAAAATAATTTGTTAACTTAAATCATCAGCAACAATAGCTAGCTTTGAAAGTATGATGTTGAGAAGGAAACCAAATTTGAAATAATATTTTAGAAGGTTATCTTAAGGTTTTTATGGATGATATTGACTCAATTTGTAACCTCAAACTTATTTGTTTGAAATTCGACTAGAGATTTATGATAATGATTAAATTGAAAGGGTGACATGGTGAAAATTGTGAAATTACAAATTTATTTTTTTAAAATTCATAACCAAAAACAATAATAATTACTATAAATTAATTATGTGAACATACTTTTCAATGAGGTCCCGTAGCTCAGTTGGTTAGAGCGTTGGTCTTATGAGCCGAAGGTCGCGGGTTCGAGCCCCGCCGGGACCATATCTAGTGGGTATTTTTGTCATTTCAGCAGTCAGGGACTTATTTGTAATGAAATGGAAAATTTATGCATTAGTCGTAAAAATGTAAAAGGTGAGAGATTCTGATGTTATTATCCTCAAAGTTTTCGGTTAGGGACTTGTTTGTTATAAACGTGAAAGTTTAAATGTTTAGGTATTGGAATGTTATCATCTGAAAACAATTCAGTGATTTTAATAGGGATTAGGGACTTATTCATTAAAGTCCACAAAACTCGTCAATTTACAACAATACCCATGAAGTTCCAAATCTTCTCTCAACTTCAACGATGTGTATGAAATCATATCTCCATCAATCAACGGCCCAAAAAGAAAAGAATTTACAACAGTAACACATCAAGTTCCAAATCACCTCTCATGTAATTTTCTTCACTCTTTTCAACGGTGCTTATCAAATCAGATCTCAGCAACATGTCAACGACCCCCCAAAAGAGTTACCAATTTACAACAGTAACCCTAGTAGTACCAATCTTATCACCCTTCCGGACAAATTATATCACACCGTCAACGGTTTGTATCAACTAATCTTCCAACTAATCAACGGCCCACAACAATCAATAAAGCTGACTCCAATTTAAAACAGTAACCCCAGAAGCACAAAGTCCATCACCCTCCAAATCCATGAAATCTCTTTTTTGTTCCATTCTGCAACGACCATTGAAATAGAAGAATTCCCTTTTTATTAAAAAAAGGAAAAATCACATGAAAAATAATATTGAAAATTCGGATAAGCAGCAGGCAGGCCATCTCTGTCAATAAATTGTCATGGTTTGTTCTGCTGTCACAATTAGCCTTCTTTTTTGAAATTTCCTGAACAAAAACAGAGTAAGTAACACTAAACCACACACTATCAATGACACAAAACACAGGACCCAACTCGGTTGTTGTCATATTGATTGCTGTGAGTGAGAGAAAAAGATTTTGTGTTTTATTTACTTAAAAACTTTTTTTTGGGAAAACGCTGGTGATGGGCCATATAACAGACTTCCTCATTTCTCAATTACCTTCTATGCTTTGCTCTCCTTCTCAAATAAATATTAAGAAATAAAAAAGAAGACAGGACTTTTCTTCTTCTTTACTACAACTCTTACAGGTACTACTGTCTTCATCCACCTCTTTTTCTACAAAATCTTGAATGCCCATCTTCTGAAAATAGTCTATATTGGACCAGTGTAACTTTTGCTGCTTCTTTCTTGGTATGAAATTCTTAATCCAGATGTTCTGTTGGCTGTTTTTGCTATTTTGTGTTGTTTGTTTTCGTTTTTCGATGTAAAAATGGGATCTTGGGATGTTCATTTGTTGATTGGAAGATGCGGCTGGGCTGGGATCTTGGTGTTTATAGTCATTAAATGACGTTGACTCGATAAATTTCTTTTGAAACTAATTGTTATTAGCCTCTCTCTACGATTGACCGTTGAAACGTTTTATATATATGGTGTTGTTATGTTGCTTATGAGCACACTGCAATTTTGTTTGTATTTATATTGTATATATGATCTTTGAAGAACTTTTGATGGGTATGGTCTAGTGAAGTTAATGTCGTCGATGATACAGTGGCTTTTCATCTACATGATTTTGCTTTTAATGGTGGGATGGTGGTTAGTTCAATTTTGATGATGACCATCCTTTTTGGTTGCTGAGGAAATTGCAGATAAAAAATTCTGAAGAACATGATAGGCTTTTTGACTAGAAACACTCAATTGCTGTATGCTGGCTTAATGCTGATTCTGGTTGTTACACTAAAATTGTTGCAGGGCTATGTTAAATTGAATACGGACATTGAACATCGAGAATGGGTTCTGGAGATTGGTTTAAGGCAATTATTAGCCCAAAGAAAGTGAAGGTTGGCCAAGTGAAGGTATGTTTGTTATCCTCCAAATGCTTTCACTTTGCTTAAACTAATTGTCAACCAAGCTATGAATTTTCCTTTATTTAGTTCTTTTATTAATAATAAGATTGCCTAAGTTCATTTCTAAGCTAATTTTTGGAAATTATAATTACCCAATGCAATTTGTTCAATATTAGTGCTCATCGAGCACCTATTGGATTACCATTTATATGATGTGTGTAAAAGGCTCATATCTTGAATTTTTTTAGTGATATTGTTACTAGCTTTGAATATTGATTAAGAAATATTAATTGATATCTCTTTATTAAGGTTACTATACAATTTCTCTCAATCGTGTTTCCATATTTTAAAACAGGGATCTTCAGCTTCTGCAAAATCCAAAGGACTCAAATGGAAGAAATGTTCCGGCAAACAGTCTAGTACTTTCGCTAATGGTTCTGCTGGTGGAAGTCATGGGGCTCTTGGCATGCCAGTTGCAGATGTAGCTGCAACACGGATTCAAACTGCATTCCGAGCATACAAGGTATGTTTGGTGCAAGTTATACTCACTAATAACATAAAAGTTTGTACTCCAACTGTTGTTGCGAAGCAATCCTTTATATGTGATTTTCCTCACTATTCTGTTCCATCCATCTATTTAAAATTCCATAGTATTCGTTTTGCACTGTAAAGTAGAGTTGACAATAATAATTTGCACATGCACCTGGACTTGTGCTTGTTTGCAGAGAGGTCTTGATTTGAACTTATGATGCAAGAACCATATCCATCTAATAAATAGTGGCAGACATTTACAACCTGCAGAGAGAGTTTAACTTGGAGAGAGATCTAGATTGTGACCATTGGTGACTCTCTAGAGGGGAGATCCCAGTGGATTTAAGTGGTTCTGCCGGAGGTCCATATCTTTGGGTGGGTAAGCTTGGATTAAACTAGTAGCCAAGAGTTACATCTTCTCTGGACTTGTCCATCTTCTTTCTGTTTCAAATGTGGAAAGTATGAAATGAGTTCGTGCTAGAGGGGAGTAAAGGATGAGGAGAAGGCTTATTTGATTTTACATATTTTAGCCATGTTGTTCCAATTAATATGTCATCACTGCTCTGGCGCGAGTCTTAATGCATGTTACGGAGGAGAGATTTCAGATTTTAGATGTTTAAAGGGCTGGGTATAACAAAACTTGATTATAAAGCAACTGCTTGAACTGGATTAACAGTTTTGTGGCTTGTGGTCAATCATTTCAAAGTTTTGCAACATTTCGTTGTTAGTCTTCATGACATCATAAAGCAATCAGTAAGCAGCCAGTGACTCCTTTGGGTAAATTTAAAGAGGGTAACCCTTTTAGTGTTATCTGGTTTTTATAAAAGCAAGTATTTGCACTTAAGTAATCAAGTCCATTTCTAGGAAAAGTTCATGAACTTTGTGAGTAGCAGTTCTCATGTTCTTATCATTGCTCTGAATTTTTTGTTCTAGAGGGAGGGGAATTGGCATACCTTCTATGGTAGACGATATAGTATGAAAGTACACATTTTTGTTGTTTCTGGACATTCTGAAGTTCATAAACTTAAGATGCTCATTTGGGCTAAAAGATGGACTGTGCTCTTATGTGAAGCTGATTGCACAGCACAGGTGACAGGACTCCTTGGACATGTCCTTGTTATGTAAGGGCAGAAAGATGTTTTTTGCTTCTTTGCCCTGCCAATTGTAGCTATTGGTTGCAATTTGAGATGTGGAGAATTTACTTGATTCTTGATTACCTTATAGTGATTGAACCTTTTAATGATGTCAACTTAGAATTGCTTAACGGTCACACTCTGCTCAACAAAGCCTTAATCCCCAACTAGTTGGGCCAGTATGCAGCGAGTGAGGAATTAAGCCTCATAAGCCTTTTCAAAGCACAATCTAGTTGGCTTTCCTTCAATTGATTCTAAAAATTTTATATATAGTACTTTCTATATGGGAGGAGCAATGCATGCAGGTATTGGCAATTTTACTGTTGTCATGATGTAGTATCACTGCTGCTTCCTGCTTCTGTGATGCATTGAAGATATAATTCATGCTTTAGGTCTCCTAACCGCTTTTCACACCTCTTACTATTGTAAATCCTATGTTTTAACAATTTTATTGATATACTAAATACCGATTCACTATTTCTTTACTCTTCCTGCAGGCTAGAAAAACTTTACGTCGTCTGAAAGGGACAGTAAGACTACAGGCGGTGACCCAACGTTATTATGTTCAAAGGCAAGCTACAACCACATTGTGCTATCTTCATACATGGAGCAAACTACACACTGAGATTAGAGCTCGCAGACTGTGTATGGTAACCGAAGGTCGGCTTAAACAGAAGAAGTTAGAGAATCAACTAAAGCTTGAGGAAAAGCTTCATGATCTGGAGGTTAGAACTTAGACTTGCCCCTTGTGAGAATTGGCCAGGTTATTTGTAAAATCCTAATTTCCTCGGGTAATTTGTAAAATCCTCCCACGTTTAGGTTAAAATGCAGTTGTCCATAAAAATGGTGAAAACATACCAATGTTCCTTGAAGTAAGTGAAAAGTAGCTGATTGACAGTATTTTCTGTCAAACATATTTTCTCATATGTGCAATTTCA
Source organism: Cedrela odorata (assembly GCA_035584115.1). Lineage (NCBI taxonomy): Eukaryota > Viridiplantae > Streptophyta > Magnoliopsida > Sapindales > Meliaceae > Cedrela > Cedrela odorata. The sequence continues at coordinate 7,047,312 of JAXCLQ010000004.1, forward strand.
CTTTCTTCACTCCTTTGACCACCTCAAACAGAAGTGCCAACTCCCTTATCCTGTTAGGCCACCATCACTAGCTCGCCATCCACAAGTAATTTATCCATTGAATGTCTCTGTTTTTAGAAAATCACCCAAACGAAAACCAAACTCAATTAGGAAATAGAATATATTAAAAATTAATTTTTTTTTCTTGAATCCCTAATGCATCTCTCTGCTTGTTAGTGGCTTCTTCTGCATATTACTCCCCAAACTTCTTCTATTTCCACAAAAACCTACTACTTTATATATGTGATATGGAGATGATGAGTAGTACTATTATTTGATCTATTGGATTATGTATGATGACCTTAGGTCGTTTTAGTTTATTTATTGCTATCACAAAGCACTGCCCAATTTCAAACTTTTCTATTTTTTTCTTCTCAAATAAACTCACGAGCATAATTTTGAGTCATACTATTGACTAACATCACATAGTTACACATGTTCCAATCCTCAGGAGACTTTCTTGCTCCCAGAATATTTGACTTATGCTGTCATGCTTTTACTCCTGCTTCCTTTTGTAACCCCGTCCACTCTTGACTTGGGTGTGATGTGCTATATTGGTCTTTGTTCCTGTCTGTTACTGCACGAAAATGTGAAGTTTAATTTGTTTATATTATTATCTGAAACCATTAGCTTGAAAACATCCTTTTTGGTGACTATGTTGGTTGTCCCTCAATGTCCATTAACTATTCCTCTTAGATAAATGACCTATTTGAAACCTGTCAACTCTTTCTCTCTCTGTCTCCAATTAACAGTTGAAAGGATGGCAGGTTGAGTGGAGTGGTGGCCCTGAAACAATGCAGGAAATTCTCTCAAGGATTCATCATAGAGAAGAAGCAGCAATCAAGCGAGAGCGAGCTATGGCTTATGCCTTTTCTCATCAGGTATGTCAACCTCTGAAGTAATCCTTTCTTTGCTGCATCATAATAAATGAATCAAATTGACACTAACCAAACATGATTTGTAGTGGAGAGCCAACTCTAATCCTCTTGGAAAATATGAACTTGGCAAAGCTGATTGGGGTTGGAGTTGGAAGGAGCGCTGGATTGCTGCTCGACCATGGGAAAGCCGCGTCCCTTCTCCGTCCATTAGCCCAAAGAAGGTGCAGCGCAAGCAAGCAAGCAAGGTTGGTAAAGACACTAATCCACCGACACCAAAATCATCAGTTTCAGTAAAACCCTCTATGTCTAATGGGAGGGGAACTACAAAGGCCCGAAGGTTGTCTTTCCCAGCTGCTGAAAAACCATCGTCCAATGAAGGGAACATTAAAGCTGAAGAAGAAAGCACTAAGAAAGAGCAATTGGTTTCTTAGCACCTGGCCAATTTTTTAGACTGTATGAGGTATTGTTGATTGTCGATCAATTGTATTGCTGAGGAGGAATTCCATATTTTTTTAAATTTTATTTTCATTCATATGACCTTTTCTTGATTGTGTACATGAAGTGGTGTGAAAGTAATTTGTTTTTGACATTCGTTGCCAAGTAATAGAACAGATCAGGATTTGGGAATTGGAATTGACCTGTTCACTTTTTTTTTTTTTTCCTATTCTGTATATTATGAAAACAAAATTAATTATATGTAATGTAAATAAGAGCTTTTTTGTTGGGATGATGAGTCATATGACTTCCTCCAATGTTTTATTACAAGACCAGAATTCTCTAGCTCAATTTTTTTTGTTCTTGTTCTGTAGCAATGTCATGATCATTTTGCACGCTGGCCAATCAAGAATTATCTCTTCCCGTTGTAATTGTGTAAAAAATAAGGAGAAGAAGAAAAAAAAAAAAAAAAACTAAAGTACACTTTGCTAGCTGATCATCTTTTCACCAAACAAAATTTAGTCTAATACAATTTTACACCAAACACAAGACGGTAACAGTTTGTCGTCTAATCCAATCCTGATTGCCAAAGATGCCATTACTCCAAACCCACCTAAATTCCAGTTGCAACTTCCAACTACAAAACTAAATTCATGTTAAAGATGCAAACTCATTCACAACTCAGATGCTAAAACATAACAGACACTATCCATATGTAAAATGATTTGCTTTTCAGCCAACCAAATGAAACAACCTCTAATTGGTTTCCCTTATGAGTTGAGACTTTTGTTATGGTGGTTATATTACAAGCACAGTATTACATAGATACATTGAGATTGACATGCCAGATTGAACAACCGACTCATTTTGCTTGGAACAATTATATCATATTCCGGTACTTTGCATTTTAGGAAGAGGCATTAAGATTGCATCTATTCATGAGAAATTTGCATTCAAATTTGTCACATGAAAGAAGATGGAAAAAAGAAATGTTATAATTTATTGGCAGGATAAAGATAATTCTTTAATTTTATGGTGAAATTAAATAATTTTGAGAACTTTAATAATGGCATGTTCCAATCTAAACAGACTAAAACATATAACAAATTTACACGTATTTTACAACCTTAAGTGTGAAATATATAACAATTTAGTTTTATCTCTCAAATTAATAATCCTTATAAATAATAGCAAATTTCTGGTGGCATCTAAGCGTGTATCATATTCTGTTAAAAACCAACCTCATAGTAGTGGCTCATCATTAAAACCATCTCAAGTTCTTTGCTCGTAATTGAAGTCAAATTAAAGTTGACGATGCTCATCTTCTGATTATCTCAATTCTAAGAAAATTCCCAGCAACACTATCACCATTGACCAAAATCATGGATTCATCGTCAACAATGGTTTCTCCCAAGTCACACAGACTCGTTGCTTCAGCCCAACAGTTGCATCTCTACAAGCCACCACCTTCTTTTGATGATGATACAGAGGAGCAGCAAATCCAAGAAACAGCAGGCAAGGTGGTTTCACAAGTGGGGTTTCAAGAATCAGTTACTCCAATTGTTAAGGATCCTGAAAGATTTAGACCCAAAAAAGCTGCAGTTTTGATCTGTCTCTTTGAAGGAGATGCTGGTGAATTGAGGGCCATACTCACGAAGAGGTCTTCTAGATTGTCTACTCACTCGGGTCAGTGTAACTTCGGACACCCTTTTGTTTGCTTAAATAAAGATAAATACTTTATTTGTTATTGATTTTTTTAGTTATGGTTCTTATGAAATGGTAAAAATTTTTCGTATGAAATGGTGAAAATTTTGTCTTTACCGGGTAGTTTTTTCAGACTCTGTTGAATGAAGGAGTTTTGTTTGGTTCCTGAGAAAATTATTGAAGGACAAGAAAGAGAAGGTTGTCTATTGTTTGGATTTTGCAAAGGTTGAGGGTAAGAAATGCAGAAGACCATAGATATGAGTCTTTTGTATGGATTTTGAAATCTTTTGGTTTACTCTCATGATAGATGATTGATTGTTTCACCTCAATAGTTAAAGAGGTTGTAAAAGGCCTTGTTTAACTGGAGGACTTAATTTCTCTTTTATTAATTGCATTGATTATTTGATAGTATTTGAGATTTTAATTTCATTACTTATTTATTTTTGGTGACCGATTGGAGATTAGTAATGGATGATGGTTTTGGAATGCGAGTGTTGGTGATTGTCATTGGACTGAATGGGTGTGTTTGGTTGCAGTAGAAGTTTCATTACCAGGCGGGAAGTCAGAGGAGTGTGATAAGGATGATGGGGATACTGCAACAAGGGAGGCTCAGGAGGAGATTGGGTTGGATCCTTTGCTTGTTGAAGTTGTCACTGTTCTTGAACCATTCTTGTCTAAGGTATGGAAGGATGTTTCCTCTAGGCTCTTCTTATTTTTTTTTTCATTAATTGTTTCGTTTTCTTTCTCAAAAATAAACCCTTGATATACGCCTTTAATTGATGGGAAATATATGTCATTTGGGGGTTACGAAATCAGGGTGACAGGCGTTACATGATGAAATGAGTTATGTGATTTTCTTATGAATCTGACCCGTAATTAGCTGCTGCAGTCATTTAACCTCAGAATAAAAAAGAGGATTAATGCCGTGAGTTTGGGGCCTTAGTTGATGAAAATGAGAAGAAAAGATGGGACCTTGGAACGATATGGGAGCTTATAGACTGTATAATTTATCTAGAATTTTTAAAGTTGAGTGTTTAGATTGCCAAGACTGGCAGATACACAGTAGCTGATTCCTAATTTCAAAGTTCTGATTATGTGAATTATTAGGTCTTTCAATTACAAAAAACTTGTTCTTAGGTTAATAACTTGTCTGTTTTTTACTCTTTAACTTACATATTTAACGATTCATGAGTATCTGCTTTGGTACTGTTTAGCTGTTGATGATTGCAAAAAGTTTCCTGCTTCTGTTTGGTGGTTGGGTTGCACTTATATCCACTTATCTTGACCATTATTTATTCTGCGATTTCTGCTTCCTGACCAAGTCACTCTGTTACTATTACAAATCCATTTTTGGAGACGGACTTGCATGCATTTGTTTACACATCCTTTACTCTCTAGCAGTTGTCATCAAATAGTGTAAAATTAGAAAAAAAAAATGTCTTATAATGTATATATTTATACATGTATATAATAATACTTGTATCTTTTTAGCTTTACTTTCTAGGTTTAGCAATCACTACTTTTTGTGCAGCACCTCCTCAGAGTCATACCTGTAATAGGCATACTTACTGATAAGAAAGCATTCAAGCCAACTCCAAATCCTGCTGAAGTAGATAAGTATTTGATGTTCCCTTGGAAATGTTTATTAAGGTTTTTCTCTCCGACATTATCTAAGTCAATTATTATGAGTAATAGTATCGTTATTGTTATTGTTATTACTACTACTACTGCTCTGTTGCTGCTGCTGCTTCTACAATAATGGTTATCATTGTTTCAAGAATCCATTTGGAATATTTGGTTCAGGATGAAAACCGAAGAGCTGAGGAGAGTGAATGGATGGGAGATAAGTATCTGATTCACTTTTTTGACTATGAATATGTGAACAAGAAGTATTTAATTTGGGGTTTAACTGCTGGCATTCTGATTAGAGCTGCATCAGTGGTGTACCTGAAGCAACCCGCTTTTATAGAGCAGAACCCAAAGTTCAAGTTTCCTAGAGTTGTAGATAAAGATACTATAATCCGTTAAAAATTTTCATAGAAAGATTGTTGGGTTGTACTCCAAATAAATTTCTGCAATAAATCCACCGCAACCCGCATTTGTTGAACTGGTAGAAAATTTTATAGATTTTTTTGTTGTATGTATTAAAGTATAGTACCAACTATATCCATATCATGCTTAGATGTCCCTAAACTGAGGAGGCCAGATATATTCAGATTCATGAAGGCAATTGGTATCAAAGCATCTAGAATTCTTCTCTAAGCAGGTTGTTAGTACAAAATCGTTGAGAGCTGTAGCCTTCCCCTTTCCCAGGTTAGTTCTTAAATGACTTGTACATTTAAAAGTTTTATATAACTCTCACTCACTAAGTTACTCCAGCAGGATCTGAATCTAGTTCCCAAGGTCTGTATGGTTCCTCATCAACACTATAGATGAGTTCATCAACAATGAACAGATGTCCTTCATCGAAGTTCGGTCTAATACCATCAAGACTGACACATGGTAGTTTACGTTGTTTCTGTGTTCAAGCAGCTTTCAGATAAGAGCTTGAAACTTTCGTGTGTGATTTTCTTTCCTGGTTGGAAATGTTAGAGATAGACCAAAGGAAGGAGGTTAAGAGCTAGAAAACTGTAAGAAGCTGAACTTGCTTATCTTTGACAATAAGGAGTGATTATTTCTCTGTGAATATGTTGAGCTGAATTTCTTTTACCCAACATCTTGTCGGCTGCAATGGCGATCTACATGTATGGACCAAACGCTCCTCCATTTTTTGTTATCAAATCTTTAAAGCATTTTGTTGTGGTTGTTATAAATTAATAATATCTCATTACTAACGCAGCAGTAAGATTAGACAGAGAGGAAATGAATAAATCATCTTGGCATGTTGTAATTATCCCATTCCATGCATGCATCTCTCTATAAATTCATATCATCTTCCTTTTCGGTGCCCATTTTTTTTTCGGTGCTTGACATGACAGCTACAAAGATTTAGAGCCACAGACTATTGAATCGTTTACTGTACATTAAAACTCAAGTTCAGGATGAGTATTAGTACCTGCTCCATCACTGTAATAGTGTCTCTTTGATAATGAGATTGAGAGCATGGAAACAACGAACAGTTCTTTGTTCATGTAATTAAATTACTAGCGTAATAATATTCGGGTCCCTGATTTTTCATGATTTTACAAGAATGAATATAATTTATCTATTTTTATTAAATTGTTGGTGTCCCCAGTATGAATTTGCAAAATACTATTCAATGTTAAAGTTGTACTCTTACAGTGTGATTCTTAAAATTTAATATTATAAAAATGATTAACTTGTTTAAATTGAATACATGTGAAAAAATTCTCAAAATATTCTTATTTTAAAC
>JAXCLQ010000004.1:7057375-7080043 GCA_035584115.1 Cedrela odorata
GTATAAATTTTAATTTTGAAATTTTTAATTTTTATAAAAAAATTTATTTTTATTTAAAACAAATATAATTTATCTCAAATAAAATGCGTTTAGAATGGTGGCCATAAATTGGGAGTGGGTCAAAAACCCGATACTTGGATTTCTTGCGTCCAAATTGGTTCGGTATTGAGAAACAGTTGGTAGCTTTTGTTGTTATTGTATTTGGAGCTTTTACTTTTAACACGCAAATGGTATTAATAACGATCTCAAACTAAGAGAAACCCAAGTATGGCAGTCACCGAGTCTTCAACAAAAGCAACCACCTCTTCCAGGATGCAGAGACTCGTTGTGATAGCCCAAAATTTACGTAATTACAAGCGACCATCTTCTTCTTATGATCAAACGGAGGAAACTGCTGCAGACAAGGTGGTTTCCCAAGTGGGATTTCAAGAATCTGTTTCTCCAACTATTACGAGGGACGTGGAAAGGCGTAGACTCGAGAAAGCTGCTGTTTTGGTCTGTCTCTTTGAAGGAGAGAATGGAGATTTGAGGGTTATACTCACGAAGAGGACTTCGACATTGTCTACTCATTCGGGTCAGTTTTTTTGGATACCTTTTTCTTTAGCAAGAAAATTGTGGATGTGGAAGGAAAAGAATATTCTTTTTTTTTGTTTGTTGATTTTTTTTCGATCTGGGTCTGGATGAAATAATGAAGTTTTTGGCTTGATTGAGTAGTTGTGTCAGGATTAGTGGAATGGAGGAGTTTTATTTGGTTCCTGAGAAAATTATGGAATGGAAAGGGAAAAGAAAGCCAAGGTTTTGAATCAGTTGCTTTAAATGTTTTTACACGAACAACTGAATTTAATTCGACCTGGAGATGTGCATATCATTGTTTAGATTTTAGAAATTTGAAAACTAGAAGGAATTTAAATTTGAGTTCTTTTATATAGATCTCTAGGAAGAAAGTGGAAAATTTTATTCACTTGAGTTCAATACTCGTTCTCATCTGAAGTTTAGTTGGAAAGAAGAAAATATTAAATTTTTGTCTTATTCTCAGGATAAATGAGTGATGATTTCACTTCAATTGAGTTAAAGTGGTTGTAGAAAGCTCATTTGATTGGGGGACTCAAGTTTTGCTTGTATTAACTGTATTTGTTACCCAATAGTATTGGAGATTTAAATTTAATTTCTTTTCCTTCTTTTGGCAAACTCATCAGAGATCAAGTAATGACGATGATTGTGGAATGAGAGTTTGATGGTTGGTTATTGGATTAAGTGAATGTGTTTGGTTGCAGGGGAAATTTCGTTGCCAGGTGGGAAGGCAGAGGAGGGCGATAAGGATGATGCAGAGACTGCAACAAGGGAGGCTAAGGAGGAGATAGGGTTGGATCCTTCGCTTGTGGATGTTGTCACTGTTCTTGAACCATTCCCATCTGTGGTATGGAAGTATGTTTCTTGTGTGCTGTATTGAGCTTTAATTCTGGGTTTAGCATTCATTACTTTTCTGTGCAGCACCTCCTCAGAGTTGCACCTGTTATAGGCATACTTTGCAATAAGAATGCATTCAAACCTACTCCAAATCCTGCTGAAGTGGAAGAAGTATTTGATGCTCCCTTGGAAATGTTTATTAAGGTCTTCCTTTCTAACATAATCTAATAGTGTTATCATTGTTCTTATTACTATTGTTGTCACTTGAGGAATTATGAAAGTCTTGTTTGGTTCAGGATGAAAATCGAAGAGAGAAGGAGAGCGAACAGATGGGAGGGAAGTACCTGCTTCACTACTTTCATTATGAATATGAGAATAAGAAGTATTTGATATGGGGTCTTACTGCTGCCATTTTAATTAGAGCTGCATCAATGGTGTACCAGAAGCCACCAGCTTTTCGCGAGGAAAAACCTAAGTTTCCTAAGTTGTAAACAAAGATGCTTGTATTATCTAAAAGAATTTAGAGAAAAATTTTGCTGGGTTGTACTCACTTAAAAACTTCTGCAATAAATCCACCACCGCAACCCACACTTGTGAAACTAGTATAATATGTGCAATGTACTTTGTTGTTTGTTCTGAAGCGTAGCAACAGCTACATGCTCAGATGTTTCTCAACGGAGGAAACCAAATATGTTCGCATTCATGAAGCCAATTCGCATCAGGAGTCAAGAGTTATTCCAATGAGCAGATTGTTAGAATAAAATTGTTGTAGCTGGTGCCTTCACCTCTCTTCATATTAGTTCTTACTCCTTAAATGACTTCAAAACATGTAGTATTATGTAACTCTGATTACTAAGTTACTCGTACAGGATTTGAATCTGGGAACTAAGAGCTTGTATGGTTTGGATTCCTCATGCAATTCCATTTGATGAGTTCATCAACTCTATAAAGACTAATACAGATGTTACCTTTTTGTTCTAGCTGTTTTTATGCAAGAACTGAATATATTCTACGAATGATTTTCTTCTTTTGTTTGAAAATGTCAGAGATAATCATAGAAGGCACCGGAAAAAGCTGTTGAGACAATCGTAGGAAGTTTATAAATTGATCCGAGTTGAAATGACATTCAATCTCTCTTGATATCACAGTGAGGAAGTTGCCTCTTGTCCCAGGAATTTTTTTTTACTGTCTTTTCCATGCTATGCCTATACTCAAATCTTTTGTTAATTTTCTGAGAGAAAGGAGGAAGAGAAAATATATTAAAGTAAATACTATTCGCGTTATATTACCTTACAATCTCGATATTTGTACTGGAAAAAATTTGTTTCAGAAACACAATTCCCTTCATACAAATCCATACATAGTATTTTATTGAATGAATTTAAACAATGCAATAGGTCCACAGGATTGCTGATATGTTAGAAAGTAGAAGCAGTCCACCAAAGAGGACTATGGGTATGTTTAGCATCAACATTTAATAAAGACTCATTTTTAATTTCATTTCACAACAAATCACGACACCCCAGTCCATAAAATAGAGGCATACCCAACATATTTGTTACGCAGAAACACAAGTTTTTGACAAAAACATCTAGTGTAAACTATTTTGTAAATGATGTGAGAGCTCAAAGGACTTCCTCTAGCTTTACCACACGTTTCATCAAGCAGGTATGATCCTTTTCTGAAGGTCCTCTTAGGCATGGAATGAATTCTCGGTAAAGCAATGCAGAGAATTCAATGCAAGTCCAAAAGTTCTTGCATTGCACGGACTTCACTGTTTGGATGAAAGTTCTCTGTAATGCAGTGCAGGGGATGGCATTCGTTTTTGCAGAAGATTTTTGTAACAATATTATCTATCCCTTTTGTGGTAAGTTGTTGAGTTTAAAACCCCAAAACTAATCCAAACTTAACCTAGAACAATTATGAAACAGAATCAAAGCAAGAAAGAAAGAAATAAAAAGCAAGAAATCAAGGATCAATCCACAAAGACAAATTTTACGTGGTTCGACTTAAAGCCTATATCCACGGGTGAAACAACAATCAAGATTACTTCAATATACAAAGAATTGATCACAGATGGAGAGATCGCATCGCAAGATTTCTGTTTCACCCAAGAACTCCTAATTTGGTGACCTAAATCTTTCTAAATCGAATGATGAAGCTGACTTGTTTCTCAGCTTTTAAACCTTTGCCCAGATGTGTTGACAGGAGACAAATAGAAGAAAATAACTGAAATAACTGAATCTTCCATCTCAGAATGCCAGAACAATGACATTACTAAGTACAGCCATTAAATTCCTGAATGAGCCCCAATATTAACACAAGAAGGGTATATGTGGGTAAACTAGAATATATTATAACCGAAGGAATATTAGCAAAGCTCATGGATTCCGACAACTCCAGAGATAAATCTGAAAGACTTGAAACTTCATTTTCTCAAGACTCAAGTTCTGTTGCAGTATCTTCAACCAAGAGAGCAGCAGTTCTTGTCTGCCTCTTCGAAGGAACCGACGGTGATCTACGCGTATTCCTCGCCAAACGCTACTCAACTCTTTCTTCTCACTCGGGTAGTAAACAAACATTACCTTATGTAACAGCGCAAAGTTTGACTATTAGTTTTTGGTGTTTGAAATGAAACAAAAAAACCAAATGGGTCTGTTTGGTTTCAGGGGAAGTTTCTTTGCCAGGTGGGAAGAGAGAGGAAACTGATGCTGATGATGTAGAGACTGCTTTGAGGGAGGCTAAGGGGGAAATTGGCTTGGAATCTTCCCTTGTTATTGTTGTTACCGTTCTCGAACCATTTGTTACTAAGGTATGTTCTGTTTATGTGTCTTCTTTTTCCCTAATTCCGAATTTTGTTTGGTCTTATTTCATTTCAGCATCCATCTGTGTAGTCCATCAAAATAAATTTAAAGCTGCCAGTACTAGTTAAGAATCGAAGAGTGACAATTCCTGATGATAAGGAATGGGAACTTTTTCAAGATCTATGATACAATGCTCTTGCTTCAAGTTAAATGTTCTACAATCATCGGACAACTATCAAAATCAGCTAAAAATTGATTGTATCTGAATAATGATCCTTAAATAAGATGCCAGTAATGTTGTGGATTTGGAACAATATTGGCAAAATCAGAGAAATATAAATATTGGAGGTTGCTTCTGCCTCCTTGGTTTATGGACATCTATGGTTCGAACTATTTTAAGTCATCAGTTCATCGTCTCCCTTGATGAACCTAGCAATCTTTAGCTACTTCAAGCATAGGTTTGTAATTGTTTGTGTCTTCCCGTAATGTTAGAAAATGTAGGATCATATTAAATGTGACTGGTCGATTCTAGCAGTTGAGTTTGTTATATGAGTTGTGTGCTTGTTGTAACACCCCAAATGCAGCAAGCATTCCACGTGCCAATGATTGTGTCACACAGTATCAACTGTATTCGGTAATTTGACCAATAACAAAATCGAATAGTATTCGGATAGTATGTATAATCATGACATAATATTAACTGGTTCAAATAGTAAAATATATTGACATAGTTGAACAGAATCAGAATTATGTTATTACGGAAAGATGAGTAAAAATATTTCATTTCAAATAACCATATAAAAATTATTTAATAACATAGTGACTTGCATTAATTAATTTATAAAGTATTTAACACATTTTATAATTAAATATTAATTTTTATAAATAATTCGTAAAATATTTTATAAATAAATCTTGTATAATAATTATTAAAAATCTTTTGTTTAAAAACTAACTTTCAAAATATTTAAGTTGTAAGAATTCATAATATAAATTCATTCATCAAATAATAGATTATTTTTTAAATATTTGAGTCAATAAATTCATACTATAAAATATTTTCATAATGCAAAAATAACTCAGTATATCATGAATGAAATTATTTATCTTAACTCAAGTTAAAGTCTTAAGCTACCTTTAATTATTGTTTAAAGGTTCCGAACTTATTATAATAACAAATTATTTTATCAAGAAAACTTAAAAATAGCACATAAATAACTTTTTCAAAGTTTAACTATTTTGTACTACCTATTTACATACCCTAAACAAAACCCCTTATAATATATAATTTTTAATTCATAATATATTAATCAAATCAAGCTAAAAATTTATAAATTTTTTGAGCACACGTAATTTTATCATATATAAAAATTTCATAGCATTTCAAGATAAAAAATAATTTTAAAAGAATAAGTTTTTTAGACAACAATAATCTGTCCAGATTATTTCTAAAATGTGAATTACTCAATAAAAAAATTATAATTATTTAAATATATTTTTAAAAATTATAAAATTTATAGACAAACCAATTAACATATGTACAAAACACCATATAAATTTCTGTAACTTTTGAAGGTCTTTTGATGATTTAAAATAATAAATATCTTAAAAAATATTAACATGTCCAGATTATTTTAGAATTGAAGTTCACTCAATCACAAATTCTTAAATATTAAAATATATTTTTAAAATTTTTGAAATTTACATTAAAAAATAGTAAATATTTGTGTCAATTTTCATATAAAATTTCGTAATTTTTGAAGATCGTTTGGTACTTAAAAATAATAAATATTTAACTATAATTTTGTAAGATTCACAAAATTCTAAATTACAGTAACAATTTCAAATTTTGTATAAAATAAATTTCTTATCCGATTTAAGTGAAATAAAGTTCTAAAATCTTCTTATCATGTAAAAATTCATATTATAAAAACCTTTATAAACAATTAAGACAAAATTTCCATTAAAACATTTCTATAGCCATTATGCTCAGTAAATACAATTTAAATAATCCACTACTGTAATACAATTTAAATAATCTATGTTTTCTCATTGATTTATTACTATCTTACGAATATTAAATTAAAGAACTCTATTTGATATATACTAAAACAATGTAAAAAAAAAATGATTCTAAATACAAACTTAAACAATCAAAATAATAATTATAAAGAAACTAAAACATTATCTTTATAAATCGAGAGCTTAATGAGTCGAAAATCATAAATAATATTTTTTACTTTGAAGGAGCGAGAGGCGAGAGATAAAAAAGAAAAGTATGCATTTATATTTTGTTTTAAATAATAATAATAATAAGAAAACTTAGTGTTAAAAAAAACATATAGTTATTTACTATTTTATTTAAAAATAATAATATAAATCCTTAAGCTAAACTAAAACAAATCCTATCATATCCTTGTTATTTTTTTTATAAAAAAAAATTATTACTTTAAGTTAAAAGTAATATACTACTCTCTTAATTTAATTAGGAGAGTGAATATTACACTTGTTTTAATATGCTTATGAACAGTGTAGGCCCAGCTCAACTCGGATCCTTGAAGGGTCAGGTTAGGCTTAAAGATATAGGTCAATCACGGGTCTGGCCTGTTGCCTACATATTCATTTAATTTAATATTTTTATTATTTTATTATAATATTTATTTTACTTTACTTTTTTTTATTATTATTAACAGATCAATACATAAAGTTTGGAGAATCGATACATAGAAAAGAGATCAATATATCTGATCAAGACTTTCAAGTTAGAGAGTTTGGAAGAAATTACAATTTGAACTAGATCGATACCTTCAAGTAAACAGATCAATATTTTCAAGTTAAAGAGTTCAAAATAAATTATATTTTAGATCAGATCGATACATTCAAATTAGAGACTTTAAAAGAAAATTACAAATTCGACCAAATGGATATATTGAGAATACAATATTAATATTTTTTATTGAAAAAAATTTTAAACATTTCGGCTCGTAGCTCAGGCCAACCATAACCTACATGGGTCAAATTTTATGAACCATGTTGGACTGCATGTTTTCTAATTAGACCTAATCCGAGTATTGTAGAAGTTCATATAAGCTTTGATGAACTTCAATTTCAAGAGCCGAGCCTGCTCGACCCTTTTGCCACCTCTACTTTGGTTGGTAAAGTCTTTGCGGAGTCCCCTTGGAGTATCTTTAAGCCATTATAAGAAGGTGACAAGTAAATTTGCAAATTTATGTTTTTTGGCAGCTACAATGAGTAGTGACCTAGTATTGATCTATAGCTCGTTTTATGTGCAGAACGGACTATTGTTCCTATATTATGTGTATTTCTTACAGGTAAGCTTTCATTCCAGCTCCAAATGCAGCTGAAGTAGATGCAATATTTGATACTCCCTTAGAAATGTTTCTTAAGGTTATACTTCAGTTCCATCTCTCACTTGGATCTTAATATTCTTTAATAAAGCAAATCTAGTAATGATTTTTCATGGTTGTGGACACAGGATGAGAACAGGAGAGCAGAGGAGAAAGAAAGGATGGAAGACAGGTATTTGCTCCATTTCTTTGACTATGAAGCAGAAGGCAAGAAATATGTGACATGGGCTGTAACTGCTGGAATCTTGATTCATGTTGCAACAGTTGTATACCAACGCCCGCCTGCATTTTCAGAGAGGAGGCTGAAATTCTGTAGTAGAGTTGCTCACAATTAGATGTAAAGCTACTGCAATATTAATGATTTTTTTGTATAAAACTACTTAGATTTTGAGAAAAGTGAGTGACTAAGTTTATCGTTAATGCAGAAACAAGGGATAGTTGGTCAAAACTTATAATCAGTAGCAAAACATACATGTGACATTTGATCAAACCCTGATCAGTCTTACAATGAAAGTTGTCCTTGATGTTGGCAAAGGTTAATACCAACTTAAGGTCAAATAGTCAAATGCCCTAGTTGAGAAAAATAACCAATAATCTTTATGAATGCATCATTAAATTGAAAGCGAAAAATGCAACAGAATGTATGATTGGGATATTGATGGTCAATTACAGGATGCATAGAAATAGCACAATTATCTGTAAAAATATTTCCTGAATTCGAGGAAGAACTAATGTACATGATTGCATTCTTGAAGAAGAAAGTCGCATAATTAACTACAGTTTATAGCAGCTCAAGTAAAAATGTCATACTCCAGAAATATAAAAAGTGTAAAAAGGATAATCAGCATGCATTATAATCCTTCCTTCAATTTCCTAACAACTTCCCGAAAGTCACATATCATAATTTCAGTTTACATCTACTTCAATGATCACATGAATATTCCATCTACATTTTCAAATTTCACATAATGATCAAACAAAAAGCATAGAAGAAAATTGACAAAGATATCAAAGAGAACAATTTTAGAGAAACAAAATTACTAGAGAAAGAGACTTTTAACCACCTCCTTCAGCTAAAAACTTCATAAAATTTCTCAATGACCAGTAAACCAGAGTCGATTGACTCCAACGGATCTTTCCGAAGACGGTGTCTCAAACAGTTGGGGATGACAGTAGAAATATCCTCGGTAGTGACTTTATCTCTTCCCTTAAGAGCTGCAAGAGCCTTTGCAGCTCTGTTAGCTACTATGTCTCCTCTCAATCCATCAACATTCAGTTCGGCACAAACCTTGGAGATTTTCACCCTCAGTTCATGGTTAATCTGAACAGAAGAAAGAGAACTCCGAGCGGAGGATATTTGTTGCTGAAGCTTCTCTTGCTCTGCATTGTAAGAATCACGAAATTCCTTTGGATTTTTGTCAAATCGAGCTCTCTCTTCCACAATCTTTACTCTGAGTTCAGCATCCCTTACAGTCCTCACTTGGGCATGCATTCCAAACCGATCAAGCAGCTGAGGCCTCAGCTCCCCTTCTTCGGGGTTGCCAGAACCAATCAGAATAAACCTGGCAGGATGTGAAATTGAAATGCCCTCTCTCTCTACTGTGTTCCATCCGGAAGCAGCAGAATCCAAAAGAACATCCACTAAATGATCATCCAGAAGATTAACTTCATCGACATAAAGAATTCCTCTGTTAGCTTTAGCAAGAAGACCAGGCTCAAATGCCTTGACACCCTCCGTTAGGGCTTTCTCAATGTCAATTGTTCCACAGACCCTATCTTCTGTAGCACCCAATGGCAAATCAACCATGTTGATTTTAGTCATCGTAATTGAAAGATCCTCCCCTTTCAGAACACTCTCTCTGACTTCAACACCCATGGCTTCTGGATCTTCAGGATCTGAGTTATATGGGTCACCGGCAACTACCTTGATTTCAGGAAGTAAATCTACCAATGATCTAACAATGGTGGATTTCCCAGTTCCTCTATCACCCATAATCATAACACCACCAATTTTGGGATCAATTACATTTAACAAAAGGCATAGTTTCATCTCTTCTTGTCCTACTATTGCAGTAAATGGATATACCGGCCTCTGGTTTTCCTTGGCGGTAAGCTTCTGCTCCTGAAAATATCATAAACTTCTTAAACTCTACTTAACTCCAAAACATAATCTAAAAGTTATCTCTTCCCCTCAATACTTTATTCCTTATATATAATTCATATACTTCAATTTCTTCTTTGTATTATATAAATTTCAAAATCCTTAGGCCACATTAAGCTTATAGAGAGTGCATTAAGTTTCCTTCAATCTTTCTTCAAAACTACAAAATTCTTCAAACCACTGTAAATAAATCGAGCTATTAAATGAATCATATTATCCACAGCCAACTAAAGTTTGGTCTCCAGGCAGAATGACTGGAAACAATAAGAGAAAGCAAAACATACCTGATCAACGGAGTTAATTTCAGTGACAACATTAGTAACTGCAAACTGAGACCTTCCCTCCTTGCTTTCAATCCCAATTCCTCCAAAAAAACTCCTCCCATAACTCTGCCCTGGAAACACAACAAAAAGAAAAATTATATATACTTGGAAAAGGAAAAGACATCAAACATCAATAACAACACACTGAAAACTTCCAAAACACCTCAATTGCATTCAATAATTACCAAAACAAAAGTACAGAAAAAGAGAAATCTGAACAAAACTCACTCAAGATGAACTGGGTCAGCCTTAAATGTACAAAAATAAAGAATGTGAGCAGAAATTTTGGTTTTGAACTAGAGAGTGAAGTGGGGTTCAGTTAGATAACTGAGAAATATACCTGGGTTTAAGGAAAGAGAGGAGATGGCAGGCTTTGAAGATGGATAAGAGAGAGACCGAGAAGCCAAAATTGCAGCGGAAGAAGTTCCTAATACGGACGCCATGTGCAAGTGTTCGTAGAGTTGTGTTTGAGTTCAGTATTCACTGGTTTTACGAGTTTTGTTGACCAGCTCAGCTTGACATGGTTTCTTTTCTTATTGGTTTGTTAGGTTGCGGATAAGAGGATAGAATTCAGTCGCATCTTCTGTATGAATTGTACCGTAGGCCTTTTCCTTTTTGTCGCATTTTGCTTTTATATAAATATTCAATAGTTGAATTTAAATGAAAAGAAGAGTATAAAAATAAAAAGAATTATTGTTGAAATTATAACAGTTTAGGATATTCTTTTCCAAAATTGTTTCTAAGAAACTATTTTGTAAAAAATAAATGTCATATTTTCAATGTCATATTTTAAAGGATTTTGATTATTGCAACTGCTCCATTAGTGGTGTACTCGGATCAGATCTGCACAATTTAGTTTGACATACAGAGACACAACTGTAATGACCATTGCTCATTAATCAACATCCTCTTTTCCTTTCTTCTCTGCACAAATTTATTGTCACTAGACAACACAACTTTCTGACACCAATGTTGCAGCACAAACTATAAGAAATGCAACAATAGGATTAACAACTAGCTATCAAGATAATCCAAATTCTTGGCTGCTAGTTTCTCTCATCTCTTTCTGGAAAGCATGGCAGTGACTTGGCCATTTCTTCTCTAGATAAATTTATTATCACAAGTCAAAGACAGCTTTTTGGTCCTGAATTCGCAAACGACAATCCAAAATCTTTGCTAGTAAACTTCTCCATCTCTTTCCTAAAACCAGGCATGGCACTCTCGCGCAAAGTCACTTGAACCTTGAACCCATCCTTCTTTCCAGGGTTTGCAGAAGAATAAGGCAAGAAAAAGCAAGGCTCAACGCTCCCAAGAAGATGCCTCGAATGAGGAAAAACAGTCACCGGACCTCCCCAACCAAAGTCCACACTTGAATGGCCTAAGTGCCTCCAATCTGTGAATCCGCTCACTTCTGCTCCCGCTGTGATGCCATCACCATGATGTAGCTCCTGAAAGTCGATAAATGAGCGCACATACTCATCATTGGCATTGCTTTTGCTCTTCTTAATCACTCCTGCAGTTTTCCAAAGCGGCTGCTCAACTAGTTCTTTGGCAGTAAGCTGGGCGTACAATGGTACGCAGCCATTACCCCAATAGCCAACAGGTAGCGGTGGCTTTACTGTTCTCCGTATATTGGTTGCATATGCAAACTTCACATTCTCATCTCTGGAAATCCCAGAACATCTGACCCTGTTTCATATCATTTCATTATCCACCAAGAGCAGTATATTTAATTTCCTTCTGAGATTAATTTTTTTGCTTTAAAAAAGAAATATATATTTATAAATATAAAAAATATAAGTTCAGGGACCTTGATGTTATTATCCAACAAAAAAAACCGCCAAAATTGACTTACTTCGCTCGCCAAAGGAACGCACCCAAAGCCTCAAACGTGGTAAATTTCAACCCACACTTCTCGAACAACGCATCCTTCAGCCGGTCCAAACACTCATCCGTCACCTCAAAGCCTCCCTGATAACCGGTCCAACCTCCTGACAATACGGTTTAAACCCCTTCTCTAAATTCAAGAACTCCCTAAGCGGACCTTCAGCTCGGGGCGGATCTCTTGGACCCAACAAACTCGGTCGGTCCCAAACCGGTTGAACCGACACCTGACTCGCCCCACGAGCCAAATCAGCCACCGCTTTAAAAAATTGTGTCGCACCAAGTCCATCACACGAGTGATGAATTGCAGCTCCCAAAGTGTACCCACCGCACTTAAACACCGTGACCTGTAAAATACATGGATTAATCAATCCCTCTTCCGGACTCGGATCGGGTACTAACCGCTCAACGAAATCCGATTCCGGGTCATCAAGGTAGTTCAAAGACTGAAGTGTGCAGTCGACGGTGGCGTTGACTAGAGGGAGACCTTGACCCACCTGGCAAAACAATAAGAGGCATTGGTTGCCGACGTGGCGAATGGTAGCGGCGAGAGGGTAGTAATGGACGAGGGCGGAGGAGATCGAGTTGGCAATGACGTCATACGGGTGGCGGTCTGTGGTGGTGCTGACGTATACACGGAGATATCGGAAGCTAACGCAGACGTTGAGGTCATTATCGAGATGGGAAAGAGGGAGTTCGTGATCGTCTTTGAAGGGTGGCGTGGAGGGAAGAATGGGTTTCGTTTCCAAGATTTTAACTTGCATTTTCGAAGATGGATTCGTAATTAACTTGTTGAGTTTGTTGTTTTTGATTTGAGCTGTGGATTTATAGAGGTGGATTGGTCGATTGATTATGACTGTAGTGCTGGGTAGTTGCGGGGAAGATGCAGAGGGTTGGCAAGGTGAAGTGGAATTGGCGAATGGTGATGGAGAGTAGTTGATTAATATTTATTATTTAATAATCAAATTGCAAATTGAATTATGGTGAGAAGAACATTTTCCGTGATTGGACCAATTTTACTATTAACTAAAGGTCAACGGTCAATGCATTTTTTCGCGAGTCACTATTTATTTCTCACTCCCGCCTTTCCGGAAACTAACACCTTACAAATTCAAATTCGAATCACCTTCGCCACCAGAAAATTCCGTCGCCATTTTCCTTCGAACCAAACGACAATTCTTTTCTTCATCTCTCACACACAACGAACCAGGCAACTTCTCTCTCTTAGACAGACATAAATTTGAGCTGTAGATTCAAGCATTCTAGGGTTTCAGAGCATATACGTTTGTATTTTTTCCAAATCTGGTGTTTGACATGTATCATGCTGTGCTCTTGCTCTAATCGAAGATTCATTCGAAATTTAACCAAAATTTCTTCGTATCATTTATTAGATCGGTGAATCCTCTTTCACATTTCAGTTGTCATGCGGTTGTGGCCTTTGGATTAAGTTTGCTTTTTGATTAAGCTCGGTTTAGGCTTTTAGACTTCAAAGTCACCTCTGGATATTACGAAGTAACATTGATGCGAAAATCGTATAATTTGAGCTTTGTGTTGTCGATCATGTAATTCAACTTTATTTTTTTTTCTAATTATTTAATATTTTCGTTTGTGTTTATTTATTACTCCATTAATATAGAAGTGTAGATTATATGTGTAGTAAGCCTTGCTCCGACATCTATCGGATCTCGCAGACAATATATTTATCTGTTAATATATTTAGAAATAAATTAGAATTTACAGTTATTTTGAAATTCCATATCTTTATTTTGACGTCTGAATGATGTAGTCCATTTGTTTATAGCTTCATGCATCATCACTTGTTTCTCAGATTTCCTTTGCTTTAAGTGCTGCTTGGTTCATAAGGAATTGAATTGAATTGAATCAAAGCATCTGCTTTGTTTTATGAATTAGAAAGAGTATGGATGAAGTTAACAGAAGGAACATAATGGTGGTTCATTGATTAATAGTGATTGGGAATTAGCCATGAGTCGGTTAGATGGTTCATCAACAGTTTTGATGATAATTTTGGTGCTTTTTACTGATTATATCTATTGCATTGCATTATGTTAATGATGTGCTTATGGCCAATGTAAACAATGTGTGGTCAATGTAAATAACGTGTATCTATTAAATATATGGCTATTTATAACTTATTTATTTATTTATCACTTCCCTGTAATTCTTTGCGGCAGTCTCAGGAAACTGTGGAAGCTTACTCCCATATTTTATGTTATTTTAGGTATTCTTTTGACACCATTGATCTGATTTAGAACTGCAGTTATATTTGTGGAGCAAGCTTTTGAATGAAGCAGAAGTCCCTCATTTTCAGAATTCAAATTTGAGAATCCTACTATCTTTTTGCTGCACACAGTGTTGAAGCATAAGATTCACTCCGAATGGCAAAGTCAGGGGAAGGAATTTCTGCCTCTGTTAATTCAAAAGAGAAAAAGTCACTTCTAGGTACTCTCTTTGTTGTATTTAAATGGTTTTTAATCCCTCAGTTTGGAGATAATATTAATAGGTGTTTGAACCTTAGAGGTTTTACATTATTGAGTTGCTAAATTGAAGAACAGCGACATAACTTATGAGGACCTGTTGCTAAGAAGTGTTTGAGAGCATGGGGAGCCATCTCTATATGTAAACTTGAACTATGTTCATTCTTCTATTGCCCTTCTTTGGGGTTTACATGACAAACCTCTTACACTGGGTTATCTGGTAACTCTGGGTCTCATGAAGCCTGGAGGTTATTGGCCGACCTATATCTCTGTTGCTCGAAATCCTAAGATGTTTCAATAATGCTGTACTGGAACTTCTCAAGCCTTAATCTTTCTAAACAGATGTCATTCATGTATAAGATTCTATCTTCCTTTTTAAACAGATGAGGAGATTGGAACGGACTTCCTCAGCTCCTGGAAATCAATGTCAGTGACAGAAGATGATGCCATGGATTTTAGCTTTGATGCAGTTCCAAATGGAAAGAAAAAATTCAACTTTGACAAATTGTATGCGCTGACAATTAGTAGAATTGAACTCTTGAATGAGATTTTCATTTCCTTTAATTAATTCCCATTGACTCTGTTGTGTTTTGCAACTTGTCCCTTTCTTCCGTATATTCTGTGATTAACATGTTTTCTGCTCAGGTAATAATGTTTCATAAGAGTGATAGATTTTGATTTGAGACACATCAATCCAGTAACCAGTTGATAAATCACTGGATCATGCATGAGTCTCCAGATTATAATTATGAACTCTCTTTTTTCTTCCCCAGGGATATGGATTTTAATCTGGACGGTGATTTTGACAAGTTTGCATCTTTTAAAGTGGATATGCCAGACCTTGATTTCTCATGCCCATCAAAAACGAAAACAAAAACCAAGGAAAGAACTGATGAAGACTCTACTAGTGGGGAACATCAAGGAAAAAAAGGCCACCACTTTAACTTCTCCTTTGATTTCAACAAGTAACTGGACTAAATCCCTTTGAGGCTTATTCTGAATCTTCATACGTATAGATGTTGTGTATTGAATTCTATGCTGGGCTTCTGATTGACAATTTCTTAAAATTTTAACAGTGAGGACTTCTCAAGTGATGCACAAACTGGGAGCAAATTGGTGGGTAATTCAAAGTTAGTTACCAGAGATCTTATAGAAGATAACCCTATTTTGCTGATTAGTGAAATGAATGTCAAGAACCCAAGTAATATCAGGTGAGGTATCTTTGCTCGGACATTGTTTCTTGTCCTTCAGGTAAACAAAATCTTTAAATTTATGACGAGCTAAAATTCTTGTCCTTGGGAAACTGAATTGGACCATATAATTAAGAACCAATGCTATAAGAACATTTCTAGTGCTCCAATTTGTTTCTTGTAAAATCTTCAGTAGGGGGAGCTTCAATTCTGATGGCGCACAAAATGGGAGCAAACTGGTTGGTAACTCGAGGCCTCAAGATAAACAAGTGACAGAAGGGGAACCTGCTATTGTAGGAAGTGAAAAGAATGCTGGGTAAGATATCTAAGTTTGGGTTTGCTTGGAGTTAAAACTCTTTAATCCAGACATGCAATGGAATTGAAGAACTCTATAACCGATAAAATAATTGTTGGTACACTTGACTTTCTGCAGGGAGGATATTGATATCAGTGATGTCCAAATTCGGAGCAACTTGGTGGGTGATTCAAAGCCACTCACAAGAGAGTTAACTGATGATAAACCTGGTTTGCTGGGAAGTGAAAACAATGTCAAAAATTTCAGTGATATCAGGTGACACATCAATTCCTGTCAACCATGTCATACCAA
The DNA here is from genome assembly GCA_035584115.1 of Cedrela odorata. Taxonomy (NCBI): domain Eukaryota; kingdom Viridiplantae; phylum Streptophyta; class Magnoliopsida; order Sapindales; family Meliaceae; genus Cedrela; species Cedrela odorata. Next base: position 7,073,615 of record JAXCLQ010000004.1, read on the forward strand.
AAATTATTATTTTCTGACATGGTGTTTGTTCCTCCACAGATGGAGTTTGGTCATGCCAATACAATAAGGTCCATGATTAGTCTTTCTATTTTCTAACAGGGAGGGTATCGAGTCTGATGGTGTACAAAGTGAGAGCAATTTGGTCGCTAATGCAAGACCGGAAGATAAACAAGTGGCAATAGAGAAATCTATTATTCCAGAAAGTGAAAAGAGCATTATGTGAGATTTTTTTTACTTCGAGCTTCTTTTTTTTTTTTTTTTTCACCCTCTGGAAGTATCCAAACTTGTAAGAAAAAATGAAATTATGAAAACCCTGGCATGGACAGAAAAATACCAGATTGAATACCTCACAGGAAAATATTGAGGTTTTACTTGGGCCTCAAACCCCGATTATAATTGAAAGCCAGGTATACCAATAAGTAGTTTACTGGTTTTAAATATTCATGATCTAATCAATATGTGAATTAAAAATTTTGACAACTCAAAAAAAAAAAAAAAATCAGTTGTCACTCCGGCAATAACATTGTTTCATTTGTTGGATATATGTCTATTCTAAGTCTATAGCTTGGTATTGTTGTTCATGTATTTCCAGTACCATTGATATCATAATTGTCCTATTCTAATCTTTGCAGGGAGGACTTTAATATTAATGATGCTCAAATTACTAACAACTTGATTTCTTCGAAGTCACTTTCCAGAGAAATGACGACAAATGAACTTGTTTCTCTGGGAAGTGAGAAGGATGTTAAAAGTGTCAGTAATATCAGGTGAGTTAACTATTCTTGTAAATCATTTATATCATAGGCATCTGTTTGGACCAACACTGTAAGTGCTTCTATTATTACTCAAATGACACTGTCTAGTGCAATTTGCAATAGGGAGGGTATTGATGCTGATGCTGCACAAAATGGCAGTAAAATTGTTGTTAATTCAAGGCTGCAGGACAAAGAAATTACAACAGGAGAACCTATTATGCTAAGAAGTGAAAAAATCTCTGGGTGAGCATTTATATCTGAGGTTCTATATACTTTTTTGGTCAATTTGTTTATTACATTTTAATTTTAGACTTGGTATTAAACATTTAAACTCATGTAAGCATAGGGATACTTGACTACCAATAAAAAAGTCTATAATTTCTTTCGTACATCTTCACACAATGTCTTGTACCAATGTTAAATAATTTAGCTCCATATAACAGCATAATATGATTCTTTATGATCGCATACAGGATTTCTACCATTCAGACTAATGTCTTCTTAGATTTGACAATTGGTAACTGTCGAATAGAGTCTCCTCCATCTTAATGTACCAAAGTAGTTTCTGGGATATTGATTTCTTTTTCTCTTCTCGTTTAGGAAGATTTGCTTTTTATTTAAGACATAAATTACTCCTGTATTTACAACAATTTACTATATATTTCTTTGAGATGTTCTGCATAATTATGCCATGTGGCTCATTCCCTATTTCATTTTATCACTCATTTGCTTCCCACCACTATTTAATAATATAGACTTCAGACAGTATCATTCTCCATTCCAGTTTTCTCAATTTTTTCTTATGTGTTAAACATGAAAATCAATATTGTATATTATAGTGCTGTGCAGTTAGTTATGTTTTACATTTAATCTGCTTTTATACAGTTGTTAAAACCTTCTGGAAAACATCATGTTGAAACTAGATTTTGTGATCATGTGGCAATATCTAGCAATTTTCAAGTGAATCCTTCTTGCTCAACTGAAAAGATGAGTAAATCAAATACCGAGGCATGTGGAAATCCTAAATTTATGGTTTCAAGCATGCAATCTGTCCTGAACGTGAAGATTGATTCTGTGGAAGGGCTTAAAACTGGCAAGAGGCCCATTGATCTTTCTAGCTTGAAAGTTTTGAGGTTTGATGCCAATATTACTCTTGATGTTCTTCAATGTCTTTCCTTCAACATATTTTGTTATAAATCTTTCTCATCACTGCACCTCTCTCTACACAGGACTATAGGAACAAAAAAAGAAGCAATGAATTCCAAAGTTTTGAGGCAAAGTAATTCTTCTACAAACCTAGAACAGAACATGAAACTTCTAGGAAATATGAGACCCAATATCGCCCATCCTATTGGTGGCACCGAGAAACGAAAACCTCTAACCCCATCCTTGAAGCGGAAAAAGATTGAGGTATTTTGATTTCCAATTTACTGAGCTGTCATAATTAATAAGATTTTTATAAATGATAGCATAGCTATAATTATTTTGAAGCTGCAGATATCCTGTCCCATAAATTCCTGAAGATTATTGTGATGTTCCACTAATGTTTATATGGAGCTATTTAACAGGAATCCAATGCAGAATTAGTGTCCTTGAAACCACCCCTTAAACGTCTCTCTGAGTCACCAAAGGAAAGCAGGTCGCATAATACTTTCTGACTGTATCATCTTCTAATTCGAATTATTAGGTTGTGTGCTGGAATAATATATTGTTTCCCTAAAATCTGCAGAAATTTTAAAGAATCTTCAGGAAGAGTTATCGAAGAAGATGTATCTTACCAAGAAAGCTTATAGCTTAATACGTCTTGAAGACTACTAAAACTTATATGGAACATGGATTAGGTCTAGGACTGATACTTGTTAAATCTAACTTCAATTACCACTACGTTTTGCCCAGGTCTGCAATAATGAAAATCAAAGACAGAGTAAGACCAAGAACGTGCTCACTGACCATTCAACCTCTGGACTTGAAGTTTCCAGGGAAATCATCATGAATGAACTAGAAATTTCTGTGGTCCTGGAGAATGATGGAAATGTTGAAAAGGCGGAAGCATTCACAAAAGAGCTTGAGGATGTAAGTAACCATGGGTGTTTTAATTGCTATGTTGTAGTTTTAGTGTTTATTTGATAAATGCTTCTCACACAATGAAATGAGTCCAAAACCTGTCAAATGGTAATGATAATTTATGAAACTTAAATTATGCTAGCACAAGAATCACAATGACTGAGAGACAGGTAGTTACAATAAATGGAATTTGTTTTCTTTCATATCTTGAACATAAGAATATATGTTTTATAACTCAAGGTTGAGTCTTAAAACATGCAAAATCATTTAATGACATATCTTTTGCTAACAATTTGGTTCTTTTGAACATTTTTTTTTCTCCTTCTGCTTGCACCATCATCAAACAGAACACAGTGGTTCTATTATTTGTGAAGTTTGGGCCATCTTTGGCGATGGTTTTAAAGAGATAGCATGGTTTATTACTGAAAATGAATCATTCATTTGTATATCACTTTGATAAAATAGATAACCTTAGTTCATTTGGAGTGCAAATTAATTATTTTGTTGTTGGGATGACTCATGTTTTGCAAATTCTAAATAATTATGCAAATTATTGATTACGCTAATAGATTCCGGGGTTATTTAAAATGTAGATGTCATAACTAGCGTGAGTTTCTTTCTGCAGATCTGCAACATGCTGAAAAAGAAACACGAGGAAGCCAAAGAAATATTGGTGCGCGCTATCGTGAACAACAATAACCTACTAATGCTGAACCATCCAATCAACGAAGAGAAGATATCCTTCTAATTCATTGCTGCTTTCTTCTTTTTCATTGGAATTTATTTTAGTATGGAAAAGATGTTGGACATCCTTGACCATTGAAAACATTCGTATGGTTCAGAAGTTTGCCACACAGTTGACGTTGAAGGAAGTTCAAACATGATCATTTGGAATAACTGTTAGAATAGAGGTAACTCTCTTGGTAACAGATATTCATCTCGATATGAATGTTGGCTGCTCATGCCGTTGCGAATTTCAGGGTAGAATATGTGTTCTGTTTGCTGCTGTAATTTGAACCGCAGAATACTGTCCTTGAAGCCACTGAATTACGCCAAAATTGTTAAAAACTCGTAAATGTGATATGTCATATGTTGAATTCACTTCACTGTTCTAAGTCCTTAAAAGCTGGCGTTTGATCCATATTTCTTTATGACAAAATCTTCCATGCTTAAGTAATGAATGAATTGTGGATACCTAATCACGCTTCCACCTATCTTCGATCCAAGAAATTGGCTTCATCTTTCGTGCGCTTCCTACACAACATTAGGTTTGGATTGGTTCAACTAATGGATCGAATGTTTTTCTTCCTTCTGCGTCGAAGAAATGGGCTATTAGTTTATGGCCCATCTCTTCTTAAACATAATGTACATGTAAGCAAATGAAATTAATTATAATTTAAATGTTAAACAGTACAATTCCTTAATAAATTGTACGGAGATAAATCACTTCACAAGTTGGGTACTCACTGGATTGCGCTGATTTTACAACTGACGGATACGTCATAGGGCTGATCTGAATTATGAATCAGGATGGTTTATATGATAGTCACCAGAATGGATTGAAAGATGTATAGACTTAAAGTCCCTAATCTTCTTTCCCTCTCATTTGGTCTTCACTCTATGGTAATGGAAAATTTGGAATCTTGACATCTATGTTGTCCGGGCTACCAAGTTTCACCGAAATAAAATTTCGAACCTCCCTCCCAATTAACAGCACAAAAAAGCGCGCGTCCATTCTATTTCGCCAGCCAATTTTTAGGTACTATGCCTCCCTCCGTGAAAATCAAAACCAAAGAAACATCACTAAACTTGAAAATTTCTTCTTCTCTCGTTTCCCCTCCAAAATCCACCATTACAAATAACCTTCTCCTTGTCCTCCCATTCCACCACGACACACTTCTATTCACAAATCACAATGGGTATCAATGTCATCTCTACTTGCGAAAATGAGAACAAAGAAAACATCCCTCCTTTCTTAAAGCAACCCGCAATAGTTCTTTCAAAGTCCCCCACCCCCAACAGGAAAAGAATCAGATGCCCACTTGAGGACATCACCAATCTTTTCAATCCATTGGTAGATTCAGGATCAATTTCACCCAATGCTTATGAAAACCATCTTGTTTCTTCCCAAGCCAAATCCCGAAAGAGAAGAGCTGAGACCAGTCTTGATTCAGTATGTAAGAAGACCCATTTGGCTCACTCCAGTAGAAACTTCCGATAGTTCCGTAAATTCATAAATTTGGATCATTTGAGGGTCCTTAGCTGGTTTTTTTTTTTTTGGAAGTTCATTTTTGGGAATTTCTGCTTCCAGAATTAGATGAGAAATGCCCATAAGTCAACAAATAGCATACACTGATTTCATTCCACAAAAATGTCAAAATTAATTCCTTAATAAATTAAAGTGACTGCATTATTTCTTCATCTGTCTGGGTCCATTCCAGTGAGAAAACAGGAAAGGAAAGCTATGTTTTTGTATGTGATATAGGAATTGCTTATTAGTAATTCCCACTAACAATTAATTAACCCTTTGTTTTCTGTATGACTATTAACATACGAAGCATTGAGATGACACGTTGTCGACCCACAATTTTCAAATGGATTCGTTGTAGAATCACTGTAAAGAAGAGTATATAACTTTGACCGAAAATTTAGGGGCGGCTTAAATAAAGCCTAATGCAGACAACAAACGAATTTAGAAGTTTGCTGACTACAAGAACTTGACAGATGCTTAAGAGAAGAAGCCAAAAACCGAAAAGGGCGTGACTCTTACAAGCCCAATGGGATGGCAGAACATTTTTGATCAAGCTCCCGACATTGGCCATTCTCTCACCTTTATAACGTACCACATGAATCATGTGACTGCACACAACGAGATTGGGCATTTAAGAGTCATTTCATTTGAAGCTTAGGAAGGTTTTCCTTGCAGACAAATTTGGTCTACTCGGCACTTCTTTTGGACCAGGCCCTACAAAGTGCTTGAGCTTGAGTTTTGCCGATTATGTAATACGAGAGACTAATATGTAGGACAATCTTAATAATTATAAAATTATAAAGCGGTTATAAATAAATAAAAATTAAAAATAAGAAAAAAAATAAATTAATTAAAAAAAATTTAATTTATTATTCATCAATAATTTATACTTTTTTATTTCATTAATTATATAATTTTATAGTATCAATATAATAAAATAGGAAAACTATTATCAAAAACTCCCTTTGTGATATTTACCATCAAAACGATAAGAGACAACTTAATTGGTTGCTTATGGCTTTTCGGGACAAATGAAAGGGAGTCAACTAACAAGACAAAGTAAATAGCATATATTTTGCTCTCGGAGGTCCCTCCCAGAAGAAAATATGAACCCTGGATGATCTATAAATACTACATACTCTGAGTCTAAATCTCCGCAGCATCACAGTTAAGAATTTCAACTTTCTGAAGTTGTAGAAGAAAATGGCTAGCTTTAGATTTTGGGCATGTTTAGTTCTTGTATTGCTTTCAATTTCAGCTTCTGAAACTCGGCCTCTTAATCCAGACAGAGAGGGGAGGAACTTAACCAGGTTAATCCGAGTGTTGGGCGAAGGTGGCAGGGAAGTATTAAATATTGGG
>JAXCLQ010000004.1:7123899-7159797 GCA_035584115.1 Cedrela odorata
TTGGGTTCGAAACCCTTGACTGCCCAACAAAAATATCGGGCCTAAAAATTAGTAACGACCCAAAATGACAAACCCATAAATTACATCCCATTCACTTATAAGAATAGACTTCTGTGCTTTTGGGTTTGTTCATAAATTTTATAGGATGCATGCCGAAATTTTCAGTAAACAAACCTAATACAAGAATATTACCATCTCAAACACTTGATGTGGGGCTCATTTGCAATTCTTGGTCTGGTCTATCTGCGTTGATTAGTTTACCTACCACCTATTTGATTTGCCTCGTCTACTTTAGCTAACACCCATTTTCTGGGAAACGATAAGCAACAGCCATACAGATTTTCGGAACCATTTTGCTCTTCTAATGCAATCAATTTCACCAGGGTGACAATTGAATTTCACACATCGTTTTCGTACAACTTAAAATGTTTTTCGAGACAGAGACTCGGAAAGCAACTGTGACACTTGAGTTACAAGTCCAAACAAAGGTTTTTCCTGCTGTCAGTCACACAGCCTGCCCCTTTAATCTTAATTAAGAATTCATCCAATCCAATTCAAAACGGTTTACTGTTACCGATGACTATTAGTGGTTAATTGTTCTGAAATATTAAGCCTCTGGTCCAAATAAAAAGACCAGGGGACAATTGGAATTAGTCGCGGCCCCAACGGAGACAAACAGTCGTTATACTCGGTCACAGTCCCATTCTCCTCCAAATCACCAACCCTATTTATTTCTGTCCATCTCCCGCACATGCACGCAAGGTTGCAAAGTAAACAGTGTAAATGTTAGACTCCACCGTATCAAAAATTAAGGTTCTACAAGATTCAAAAATACAAGTTGTCTGCACAATGCGTGTATATTCATTGCAAAAAGGCTACCACCATCTTGTTTGTCATTGCAGTGTAGCTAGTGACTTATGGCCCATAACAGGGTGGCACTGGCAGAGTTTTTCTGGTTCCTGCATGATTGCGCCAAGGCATCAATTTTCAACTCATTGGAGATGGTTTCATTGTCTACCACAATTTACAGTGAGGAGTACTGTTATCGACCGTTTCCTTTTTCATGAAATTCTTGCCTTCAAAAATCTTCAATTTAAGGTGTAAACTTTTCATAAACTCAAGATTCGAGAACAATTAAAAAAAACAAATTATATACATACATAAATACATATATATATATATATATACAAGAGCATGGTGCTAATAGCCGAATAATGTAGCTTCATCGGCAAATGTAGATAACATTAGTAATAAACAAGGCATCTTTCAACTGGACTTGATTACGGTACATTGGATGGATGTAAAATATTAAATATTTACCAAATTACGTGGTAATCTATGTTGTTTTGCCTGTCTTTTACAATAATCTAGGAAATTGGAAGTAGAATTAGGCAGATAAATTATGAAAAAGAAACTGGAGTAAGTCTAAGGCTAGGGCTATCTATCTCCTAAAAGATGCCCCATAAAATATATCAGTTTATCTATGACTCTGTATATGATCAATAATTCATTGAAGTACCAATGCGTCTTTCCCCGACCAAGTCCTAGCATGGCCAGAGATGCAGAACCCTAGGCTTTTCATTGAGACTCGTCATAGTGTTTAGATTGCATGTCCTTGCTATAGAGATCTTCAGGGGCCAATATTCAATGACTTTAGCTATAGGCACGTCAATGTCGGACCTTCTTTTAAGTTTTACTATCCCGTAGATATTATTCAGGTTCAGGTTTGCATGCAACTGTCTGGCAGTTCTTCTCTTAACAAGACTGCGTGTTCAGAATGGGGAAATTTGAACTCAATGATTCTTAGTTTCAGGCAAAAGGGCCCTCCTTAGTAGTAATTCTACCGTACCCAAGAGGTTTTCAAATTTCAGAAAACTAGAGAGAGTTTTACCTTCACTATTACAATTATTATTGTTATTATTATTATTTGTGACTACTATATCATTGATCCTTTAAATAGAAATTCTGCATTACTAACACACTAAAAGAGGCGTTAAACATGGATAATCTGGAAATGTTATAAACTCCCACAGTGAATTGAAGATGATTAGACATAAATGAATGTGATGGTCCTAAGCGCATGTGACAACTTGGCCACCTCAATCCTGATCAATTCCCTTAGCTACCAAAATTGCAAAACCCTAACCCATGCACATGCATATGATTGTCTATGTCAAACCTATCAAAGGGAAGCCTGTGAATAGGGATGGCAAAAGGCTTTAGAACAGTATAGGTCCTGTTTATTGAAGGGTTAGGTTAGACCTAAAAGTTATGGATTGGCCTGGATTCGGTTTGTCTCATTTAATTTAATATTTTATTATTATTTATAATATAATATTTATTTTATTTATTATTAACAGATCAATAAATGAAACTTAAAAAATTAATACATGAAAAAAATATCAATATTCAAAATATAACGGATCAATACTTTAAGTCAGAAAATTTGAAAGAAATTACGATTTAAATCATATTAATATTTTTAAGTCAGAAAAATTTAAAAGAAATTATAACTTGAATTAAATTGATACATTTAATTGAGATATTTTAAAAAAAAATTATAAATTTGACAAAATCGATATATTTAAAAAATAAAAACAATTTATAAAAAAAAAAATTAACATTTAAAATTAATATCAGTTTATAGATTGACCCAAGCTTATGCCCACCACAATTCCTATAAATCGGTTTGTATATTTTTTTAAGCGAGCCCAACCCGATACGGTAACTGTAAGAACCCGAGCCGGCCTGGCACGTAAGTTCTAATGGAATTCAATTTCATAGGCTGGCCGGCTCGGCACCTTTGCCACCTCCACTCGTGAAGATATGAATTTTATTAACTCAGCTTCGTTGGCATTTGCGTAGCTACCGGCTTCTGCACGAGAACAATTATCCGATGATTTTCAGTTTTGAGGCAATATTCAAAGGACCACTGCTCTCATTCATTAATTTCTTCTTCTTTGTACTTTCCTTTCATGCTAGCTTTCTTTGACACCGCTGTTCGCATTTATCCCTCTCATTTGTTTTCTTACCTCTCCTCTCTAGCTTGTGAAATAATAATAACAATGTAGTACATTACACCTGTTGGGATCATGCCTGTGATAAATTTCGTGGGAATCACTTTCAATCCATCTGGCTACAGAAACCTTTTGTTATTCCTGTGACATTGTTTGGGAAATTTGTTACATTTTTTTTTTTTCCAAGTCATAAGATTGTTTACACTGTGTGTACATGATAAAGACTGAGAGAGAGGCAATTAGTGGGGTCGGCTCTTCTTGGTCAGATCAGAAAGCAGATCATCAAATTGAATGAAAACAAAAAGCCAAGCAATGCGAGGCTCAGAGAAGCACTTCTCTTGTCAATATCAGGGAAACTCTATAACAGCTCTAACTCACTCAATCCCTAACCCTTTTTTTTATTATTATTTACCACCTTTAAGCAAGAGTTCAACACAGGCAATGTGAAGAGATGAAACCAAAAATAAACTGCAAAAGGGTCTCTCGGAGTTCAGTTAAAGGTCACTATTATGCTTATCTTCAGCATTTCTCAGTGAAAGTGATGTGCCAACCAAAAAATTCCAAAGCAAATGCTATCACCTCTCAATTTAGTGAAGGACAAATTTACACAACTAACCCTCCCACCCAAAGGTAGTTGTTGAAATCAGCCAGAAATATGCTCGGAGTTCTTCATTTTTTGCTCTTTTTAGAAGGCTGCAGCTAATAAACTTTCGCATTCAGGCAGATCCTCATGTGTTCTAGTCAGCCTCCCCAATCTGAAGATATAATTATATGGACATACTGAATTACATTGTTGATTTTACATCTATATCAGCATGTATAAGAAGAAGCTTCATTAGTCGTTGATGAAATTATTAAAACCTGACAACTATAATTTTAATTTTTAATAATTACTCTCCCAATTGTTTGAGAAACTTTCAATTTTTAAAATTAATTTAAATTTTTATTTATTATTAAACATTCATTTTCATGTTTTTATAATTGTAATTATATTTTAAAAATAACTATTTATTAAAATTATAACTCATCATCCCTAATCATGATGCAATTAAAAAAAAAAATCGTGCGAAAATGATGACAGACGAGATGGGAGGTTAGTTGACCGTTGGAGGGACCTTAATAGTTCCTAAAACTTGCACTGTTTGTTACTAGTTCATTACATTATCATTAATTATCCCCTTAACAGTAACTTCAGAGAATCAAATCACAGAAATCCTCACGCGCCTGAAAACGCACGCTCCAGTCACGAACTCTTCTGCTTGTCATGTACATGTAGGGCCCATTCTTTTCTAATATAAGATAATTGGACACAGTTGGGTCGGATCTCCAGTTATTTGGGCCGGAACCGGAAATATTCAATTATTAAATAAAATACATTGATATAAATTTATTATCATTAGAAAGTTTCTAATAATCCAAGCCCAAATTTTCCCCGGGTCGGGTTAGAATTGATGAAAATGGTTGGGCAGAGCGAGTTCAAAGCTTTACCTACTCGAGAACGTTGAATAATAGATTATTATATTTTCAAAACTTTTCCTAACATTATCCGAGAAAAGAAGACCGTTTCTCGTAAACTGTGTCATCTCTTTAGCTTATACTGAGTTCCCTCGTTAATGTTCTTGCCACTCTCTCTCTCTCTTCATTGATTCTAAAAATTTTACCTCACAAACTCCAAGTTGCAGACCGCTGTGTCTCTCAAAACCGAACCAGGATAAACTTTACTAACCTTGTCAATGGTAGCTGGTAAGGTGAGAATGGCAATGGGTTTGCAGAAATCACCTGCAAACACGAAGCAAGAAACTTCCTCAGTAAAGCCATCATCACCTTCACCCAGCTTGGGGAAGGTTTCTTCTCAGAAAGCAGTCTTCTCACGCTCCTTCGGCGTCTACTTCCCACGCTCCTCCGCCCAAGTCCAGCCTCGTCCACCTGACGTGACTGAACTTCTCCGTCTAGTTGAAGAGCTCCGGGAGAGGGAGTCCCTGTTAAAGACCGAGCTTGTCGAGTACAAGCTGTTGAAAGCATCAGTGGCGATTGTTCCTGTTCTCGAAAACCAGATCTCTGCAAAAAACGCAGAGCTTGAAATATCGTTGAAAAAGATTGAGTCTTTGCAATGTGAGAACGAGAGATTAAAAGAAATGCTTGAAGAGAATAAAATAGAGAGTGAAAAGAAAATTAAAGCTATGGAACAAGAGATTGAAGAACTGAAAAAAACGGTGTTGGAACGACGTACCAAAGCAGAGATATCAATAGAAAGCGACGAGCTTTCTTCTTCACAGAGGTTTCAAGGACTAATGGACGTCTCAGTTAAGTCAAATCTGATCAAGAGTTTAAAAAGAGTTAGAAGTACGGACGGTGTCGTTTGTTCAAGTTCTGATAACCATAATCACAAGCTTGAACGACAGGATTCTAAGAGGGAGGAAGCAGAGACTGAGAAACCGAGACATTCTTCTCACTCACGGTGTAACTCTGAAGAGCTTGCCTACTCGTTCGAGGCAACTCAGTCCAGTATCAGATCTCGTACTCCTCGCGTGCCAAATCCACCGCCAAAACCATCATCAGCCGCTTCAGTTTCAACAGATAACAAACTTTCATCCGAAAAGCAGATTCCAGCACCCCCTCCGCCGCCTCCTCCGCCAAGGCGGATACCTGCTCCACCGAAGTCGCTACCAGCTCCGCCAAAGTCAGCGCCTCCACCCCCTCCTCCGCCTCCAAAGGGACTGAGAGCAGGAGCAGCGAAAGTCAGGAGGGTTCCAGAAGTCGTGGAGTTTTACCATTCGTTAATGCGCAGAGACTCGCGTCGGGATTCCGGGTCCGGCGTACCGGAAGTGTTGCCGGCGACGACCAATGCCCGTGACATGATAGGCGAGATTGAGAACCGGTCGGCTCATTTACTCTCTGTAAGTATTTAGTTTCCAGTTTTGTTAATTTTTTTACGGTTTTGCCACTGGTGTTATGTGATGACAACTGACAAATCTAGAGCCTTTTTTGGTCCCCCACTTATTATTTTTGAATTCTATTGTTCTCTAGCTAAGATAAGACAGTGTCTAGATTCGAAGTTGTCTTACAAAAACATTAAATGATGTAAATTTTATCGAATTTAATGGCAATTTTGACAATATTTTTTTTTCCAAATATTACAGATAAAAACAGATGTAGAAACGCAGGGAGATTTCATTAGGTTTTTGATCAAGGAAGTTGAAACTGCTGCATTTACTGATATTGAGGATGTTGTGCCTTTTGTTAAATGGCTGGATGACGAGCTCTCTTACTTGGTACATTTTTATTTCCCACATAAATCCAATAACTTAGTACATAGTTCTGGATTTTGTTTTGCCAAGTCTTTCATTGAATCTTGAGTTTCGTATTATTTTAGGTGGATGAAAGAGCAGTGCTTAAGCACTTTGATTGGCCAGAGAAGAAGGCAGATGCTCTGCGTGAGGCAGCATTTGGGTATTGTGATTTCAAGAAGCTGGAATCCGAGGCTTCTTCATTTCGTGATGATGCTTGCCAGCCATGCGGTCCGGCATTCAAGAAAATGCAATCTCTACTTGAAAAGTATATCATTTTTTCAACTCAATTTGAAGAAATTATCATTTTTTGTTTATTGCAGTTAATAGTTTCTTTATGTTGATGAATGCAACAGATTGGAGCATGGTGTTTACAATGTCTCTAGGATGAGAGAATCCGCAGCGAAGAGATACAAGGGTTTTCAGATTCCCATGGATTGGATGCTTGAAACTGGAATTGTAAGCCAGGTAAATTACTTGAAACTGGCTTGCTTATTTTTACAGCATCAAATGTAAATGAATGGTTACAATGTCAAGTTTAATATCTCAATTTAGGATTATGGATTTTTGAATTGGATGGCGACAATTAGGTGATAATTGTTTACTCATTTCTGCCTTCACTGATGTCTGATGGAAATATTTGTGAAGAAAATAAAAGGGAGTGCTTCACTTTTAAGGTGGTCCCGTTTAGGAATCACAGTTTGCAAACTGTAGAAGAAGAAGAGAAATTGTTTTGACATTGTTCCCATGTATTATTATAGTAACAGTAGTGGGCTGCTAGATGACAAAAAGAAGTTTAAATTTTTATGCCTCATTTCGTCTGAGCATGCCTGCATGCGCACATGTGAATTCCCAGATTTTATATTTATCTGCTTCTTTTAACTTGAGATTATTTAATATGCCAAGAGAAAGAGTATCAGATTCTCTTAGTTGACTGTTAATCCATGTTTTTATTATTTTTATCTCATCTGGGAAGCTATTACATTCTTTATAACTTTATGGCCTCAAGAAAGACCTGAAAGTTGTAAGACCTTGCTGATGTTTAAGGAAATTGCTTAATGAATGGAGCTTTGACAATGAGTCTATTTGTGTATCTAGTATATTATAATCTGATCACTGAAAAGTTATAAATTTGTTACGTCCTTCCTTGTTTGACTGGACCTTTGTAGACTTGATTATTGGAGTAATGTTATTCTATTTCTGCATTAATTTTACTTGTTTCATGGATCTGAGTGTACAATTTTATGTGTTATTAATTGTTATGCAGGACATTGTAATGTAAATAATTGACATTCACAAGCTTTTGTTTGTTACTTAAGTGTTCTCCTGATTACTTTCAAGCTGCACGATGATTGATGACTTAAATTTATTGTACCTTTAGTGTTAGTTAGCTCATTACTGTATAATAATGGTGTGCATAATTTCAGATCAAGCTAGCATCTGTTAAATTAGCAATGAAGTATATGAAGAGGGTATCTGCTGAGCTTGAAACAATTGGCAGTAGGCCCGAAGAAGAGGAGGAGTTAATAGTCCAAGGTGTTAGATTTGCATTCCGTGTACATCAGGTTAAGACTCAAGACTTGCTTTCATATCAAATCAATTCAACAATTACAGTAGTTTCAACTTCCTTACTGTTGGCAATAACACTTTTAAAATTTTTGCCAGTTTGCTGGAGGATTTGATGTGGAAACAATGAGGGCATTTCAAGAGCTGAGAGATAAAGCCAGATCATGCCATGTACAATGCCAAAACCAGCACCAGCAGAAACTTGTATGCAGGTCTACAACTTGCTAATCTGTAGCAAACTCTGCTTCAGTATTGCCACCAGTTTTTGTTGTAAAGATAAAAACACCATGTTTGTGTATACTATGCGACCTCCCCCCTCGCATTCAGAATGATTTATCAGTTCATTATTGAAGTTAAATGACTGTATACCAGTATATCCATTAACATTCTCTTCTATTGGGTGTCTCATTGTAGAACCAAATATAAAACCTTCCAACTTGAAGTGCAATTCGATAGGGATTATCTCACACACTGATCAGTAAGCCGTTCACTCTATATCTTTCATCTTTTGTTAATCCAGCCCCCGTTGTGAAATTTTAACCAAAAGAAAATCTCTAGCTCTTCCAGCTTCCTTGTGGAAGGATAACCAAAAGTAACCATTGTTTAACTTGCTTTCTGCTGTTCAGCTTTGGCATTTAATTTCACTTTCTGGTTTCAATCTTATTTAGATGATAAGATCAATATTTATGGTTAACTGAATCCAGCTGTTGAATGTTTATGTAAAAGCAGCTCGATGATATTGTGCTATAAAAACCAATGTTTATGACTAATTGAATCCAACTTCCTGCATGTCTACAAATCAATGCAATGCTTGTGCAGCTAGTTTGTTACCCAATCAATATGCAGACTAATATGGGCAGCAAATTCTGTTGGCTTTAAATGAATTTGGATGCACCAACCATTTTAGCTATTTGCGTCAGGTTCATAATGCTGCACTTATTTTACATTGAAGGATGTAATGCAATCTGCAAAATGGTATGCAACACACCTATGGTGTCAACAGAAGTAGCATTCAAACTCTAAATCTCTTATAGTATCCTGAAAAATTTACCAATTTAATCAATCGAACTCAGAGACTCAACAAGTTCCTATACAAAAACTATTTATTTTACCGAGTCACGAGTGCACAAACTATATATCCCAGAAACAAATGATTATCGTGTCCATTAGTTTCAATACAAGACAATCAACTCTAATGTCAAATGCAATTAAGCAAGGTTCCTAATAAACATAACGGGAAGAAGCTGCGTTTGGCCTTGGCTTTTTATTGAGGCTCTCCTTTTAAGGGCATTTTGGTCTAGTGTCAAATATCAATAATACTGTCTTTGGACTTCGGCTTAGGAAATGAGTGCCAGTTTGATTCTTGGTTTGTCATTTACTTCATCGACTGTGTGTCGATCTCTTAAATTGGGTCACCGAAGTCTTAAGAACAACTTATTGTATTCACCATCCCCATTTGGTTCTCTGAGAAACCGATCCTCTCTTCAACTTCTTCCTCGGCCTTGTCGCCAAATCAAAGCAGCAATAACTACAGCCATGAAAGCGGAGCAGAGTGGTGGTACATCCACAGGCAGCAGCTTAAATCCACCTATGAAACTCTTGTTCGTGGAGATGGGTGTTGGTTACGATCAACACGGGTTTGTATTTTCTATGCAATTTCTTTTTCCTCTCGTTATTTGCCCTTTTCCATGATTGCTACCCAGTAATTTCTTATTATTATTATTATTATTATTATTATTTTGAAGATATAATGATAGTATTCTGTTTATAGATATCAGTTATACATTTCTTTGGATTGATTTTTTTTGGGTTATTGAATTGTTCAGAGACGCGATATTGATAAAGTTAAATTGCATGCAACAGGCAAGATGTTACAGCTGCAGCTATGAGGGCTTGCAGGGATGCCATCTCTTCCAATTCCATTCCTGCATTTAGGAGAGGTATATCTTTGATGGGATTTTAAAAAAAATGGCTCTTTTAGAATAATGTGGTGTTTGTGTTTCAGTTTATTGCTTATAGGATGAGACTAAAAAGATTGGATTGCCTGTAAACATATTTATGCATTAGATATGTGGTATGAGATTGGAATAATGTAATATTTTGTGCTATGCTGCAATGGTGAAATAATAATTTATCAGCCACCTCAAAAGATTGGGATATGGAACTCTCAATTGTTATTAATTCGTTATACCTCAATTGTTTACATTTCCTTTTCCGAAGAGGTGTATGTCCTCTGCAGAGTTACCAAAATTGAAAGTTCATTTGCAGGAGTAACAATGGGGATCTCTTATATCTGTATATTTAGCTGTTTGTTTAGATGTAGGATGCTTAAATCTGTTAGAGAACACGTACCTTTTGAATTCTTGAATTCTTTATATGCTACAGTTAATAAGAGTAATCATTTTAATACAATTTCATGTACCCCAGAGCCAAGGCAGTTACTTAACCTAAAACCTAAAAGAGATCCTTTGTATGTCCTCTGCAGTATAGTTAAAAGAAACTGCAAAATTTAACGGACCTCATAACTTCTCTTATTACTTGAGACTATTTAATGTGTGAACTTTGTTTTATTAGCGAGATTTATTCTTATGTTTTTCTTTCCATATTTCAAAGTTTTGTTATGTGTGATAGTACCGTTTTTAGCATACATTTAGTGCTTTCATTATGGAAGTTGTTTCATTATGTATAATAAGCTGAGATGATTTCAGGGTCTATACCTGGTGTCTCTTTTGAACAAATGAAACTACTGATAAAGCTAGGAGTTCCTCAGTCTCTCCAGCAGTTGTTGGATATTGAGCAGGTCAAATCAGTCTTTCCCTAGTAAGTATCTACACATCTCAGAGTTGAATGCATCAATAATCATTATTGTCTATTGGAATTTTTATGTGAAATTGTAATTATTAGTCCTCTTTCTTAAACTATGGTCAGCTTTTTGCTGGTACAGAATTCTCAACTCGAATTTCTGTATCTTTTTGAGAATGCTCAAGTATGATTTCTCGACCACATCAAGAATCTAAATCCTTGACCTAATTGCTTTATTTGGTCAAGAATTCTAGCTCAATTAGAATGATCCAACTGATCTCAAACATAGAAAGTTTGCTATAGATTTTATAGAAACATGTTATAACATCAATTTATTTTAATATAACTGAAGTGAATTGGGTTTGAAGTGGATACAACTTCATTCTTGTGTGTAAGAGCTTGAAACATGTTATACATGCCATTTGTGGATATCAATGCCATTTGTGGATATCAATTGGAGTCAAATTACAAAAGTTTGAAAATCATTGTGGCAAAGTCTTTTTATTTTGAATTTTTTAATCAAACAACATCTGGAGATTCTTTTCTGCTTCATTATGTTTATATTACACCATTGCCTTTGCAAGCAAAGGACAGTCACTTGTTAAGATTTGGAAACACATACCCAATATTTGAGTATTTAGTTATTGTATTTCCTTGGCATGGTAAAACTCACAATTTTGTTATCCATACCTACAAAAGCTGTAGAAATCTTTCATCACTGTTCTGGATTATCTAATAGTAAGTTAAACTCTAGATTAATTACCTTTGAGTTTCTACATTTTTTGTGGTTTTGATAGTGAGATATAGCCGGTTAGACACACTCATTTTTTGCTTGTAGTGGCAAAATTTTGAATGTTGAGGTTGTGGATGGAGGGTTGATTTGCTCAAGTGGTGTGCATGTTGAAGAAATGGGGGATAAAAATGATGACTGTTACATAGTGAATGCTGCGGTATATGTAGGTTACTAGTTTTCTGGTTCATTGTGGTATCCTTGAGACTTTGCTGTTGTTACTTTCAATTTAGAACACTGATGTCCCTCTGAGATAAAGAAAATTATCATTTGTTCACAAGGGGAAAGAGGTGGAGAGATGTTGATTTCTGATTGTTCATAACTCGTCTGTAAATTTTAATAAAAAAGAAAGATAAGAAGATCTCTATTGAATAAATGTAAGTTTACATGATTTTCCACTTCCCCCTTCATAGCAATCTATTGTCAATTACAGCTGCCTATCTCTTTTCTTTTTGAAAGCACTTATTGTGGTTCAAAAAAATCAATCTCTTTACAATTGATTTTTACACCCTTTATTCTGATGAGAAATTTCTTCATCTCCCCTAATATACAAGCAACGGGATAGAGAAAGCGAAAAAATAGGAACTGTTCTGTAGTAATGAAACTTCACATGACAAGAGCTGCATACAGGAGCTGGTTCCAAGTATCAGGCAGACCAGGAAGGCACCAGTGGCTGCAGTCTGTGCCAGAATTCTCCCCGCTATATGTAGACGGGTGAGCATCCTTCCTCAGTTGTGAAAGAGTCGTTATATCGAGCAAATATACCGGTTTCTTAATCGTACTCAATACCTTGTCCACAACTGCTGTAGCTGGAGGTGCACCTGCTGGGTATGTAGATCCTGAGAATGGTTGCAATTCTCCCAAGCAGTTCTTCTTTGGTGAGTTCCATTCCTTTGCCCTGGTTTCATTTAAAACACAATGAAACTTTAGTCTGTACTTCCAGAAACAAAAGTTCATAATTTTACCAATAATTACCAGAGCTAGAGCTCTTCACTTACATATAATGAGTGGGAGAAATGTTCTGGAAGAAGACTCTGGTTTTAGAAGTATCAACATTTTGGTCAACCCATCTAGCCCATGTACTCATCCCTTTATAAAATGCATCTAAACGGTCCATATCTTTAAGCAATGATTGCCCATCTTGAATGTAATCCCATCTGTATTTCACATAACGGAAAACAGAGTAAGCCCAAGACAAACTTTTCTCTGTTTTATGGAAAAATAAGTTGATGGCATGAGATTAAAAAGAATAAGATCATACGGTTGAGAACTTCCAGTGTGGGTCCACCAATGCCATGAATTGAAAATCAGAATGTCCATGTCTTTCCAAACGTTGCCAGCTTGGATTGAGTTTAGCATCAGTACTCGCCCTACGTTTTGTCTAACTATATCGACCAAGTACGGCGTTCGATACAATAGCAGACTTACCCCATACTCCTACACATTTTACATTTGGTAGCCCCGTTGAAAAAAAAACCATTACAATGTAGAACTAAGAGCATATTTGTAACTTTTATACTTTCGTTTACCTTTGAGAGCACAACTTTAAAGTATTGGATAAATACTTAATTTTTATTTGATAGTCAATGTTTACCCGTCATCTACTTATTTACATTTGACAGTAATGTTTTTGCATTAAAAGAAGCAACACTTCAATTTCAAACATACTCCCTAAGTATGCTTTTGTTGACACGAACAGACTTCGGTATTTTTATCAATTAATATACAATAGAATATCATAATAATAACAGAAGTGTAGATTCTTAAATGGCATTAATCTAGCACCAGTTTTAAATTTGTAGAAAGTTATTCCCCAAGTACTAATCTACTTCTCTTTTTCTGTAATCTCTATTTGACAGTGTGATCAACTGACTAACAGACATTAGGAACCGAATAATTGTATAGGCAAGCCTAAAAAATAATAATAGGTTGGCAGGTTCATGGTCACAGCTGTAATCTGTACGTGTTGATGAACCCTGATTTGCTGTCTTTGTTAGATATATAGATATATGCGGCCGCCGACTGATAATGCATCAATTCATGCATTTTCTAAAGCCCCTTGTTTCTTACTTTTTTTTTTTTTTTTTTTTTTCTGTCAAGTCAAAAATGATGATAAAGACAAACTGGGGTTTGGTTTAAAGAGATAACTGATGGAATTTGGACTAAAATACTATACAAAAAGCAGCAGTTTCTGTTGGGGCCAATCTTCCTGTTGTATCAATCTCACACCATGTTTTCTTTTTCTTGAATTTTGTATGAAACCTTCTTGCGAATAAAGTAGGAAAATACAATTGATTTCAGGTAGGTTAGGTAAGAGATTGGTAAGCTGAAAATGAATAGAAAATCATAATTCCTATAATTGAATTGCAAAAGAAGCAAAAAAGTAGAGTAAAGCAAGAGAAGGACATGATTCATTTATCTAATTTTTCAAGCCATATTTTTACTGCTTTCAATTTCATTATTGTTCTTGCCCGTCCGGATTCCGGAAACAGGAAGGCTGCTTGTGTAACTTCATATTTAATCTTCTGTTATTCTGAATTGAATATAAATTCATCTAAAAAAGAAAAGAAAATGAGTATGTTCATTAAATTAAAAATAAGAAAGGGGGCTTGAAAATGGTGAATAGTGGAAGCAGCATAAGAAGGTTGGAATTTGAAAAATACTCTCAAGGAAGAGAACAGAACGAGAAAATAAAACTAAGAAGAATAGAAAACAGACAAACATTCAGTCCCTGTAGGCACAGCCGCACAGTGGATTGCAGTGATAATTATAATTCGATTTAAAAAAAAAAAGAAAAAAAAGAAAGAAGGGAAAATTAAACTCACCTCAAAAGTAACAGAAGACAGAGGGTCCTTCCTCACAAAAGTTGTCTTGGCATTCGGCACCGACGCTTGAATCATACAAGACAACGATTCCCACATATTCAAACTCAGTGAGTCACCCACAAACATTATCCTTTTCCCTCTCCATCTACTCAAAAAATCTGCACCATCAAATCTGCAAAAACACAAAACAAAATCGTATTTTTATTCATGTAAGCTATGAACATTAAAGCAACAAGTAATGGGCAAATAGGAAGTTCATTTTTGTTAATAGTTGACCTTGGTAGGGCACAAGTGTCAGGCTGCCAGGAGTACTGGAGGTACTGCTTATCAGGTCTGCCATATTTTATGCAATCAAACTCAGAATCAATGAACGGACAAGATGATGAATCATATAGAGGATAAGAAGGGTCAATGACCCATTTGCCTTGAAACAAATTGCACCCACCCCCTAGCTTTCTTCCTCTCAATCTGCTCACATTGTAGAAATGTTGTTCAGCTTCAGCTTGTTGCAAGACTGACAAAAGCAGAAGTTGGAATAACAAAAAGAACAAAACTTGGGAACCAAAACCCATCTTGGATTCTGGGTCCTGAAAAGAAAGTTGAAAGATATGTCCTTGTAAAGAACCAAACACACACAGGAACAGCTGTGAAGAAAAGTTGCCTGTGGTTTTGCTTACATACTGTAAGATATAAATAGAGGAGAGAGAGGGGAGTTGGGCTTTGGTGGGTTCACATGGAGGGGAGGGGAGGTGAGGTGAGGTGAGGTGAGGTATAGGACACTGATTTTTATTTCTGACTCCGAGTTGGGAAATCTTAGATGGATTTGTTCTTCTTTTTCTTGTGAAATGAGTGAAGTTTCTGTTTTTTGTAGGAAAAATCAAATCGAGAGATAGAGAGAGAGAGACACACACACGCACGAGTTTTTGTGTAAGATTTTTTTACATTCTATTGGTCTGCATGTCACGGACCATGTTCATCATGTACTATAAATTGCACATGCATAAACCATGTGTCGGCTTCTTATATAAAGTATAATAAATACAAGATTATAGAGAAACCATGGGTAATTACATCGATAATGTAACATTAGATTTGCACTATGCAATTAGTCTGGCTATACAGCTGGTTTATTTATACTTGTAATTAGAGAAGATAAGGAAGAGAACATGCCCATTAAGTTCAGAAATAAATGTTTTCTATGCACAAGTTACATGTAATTTATTTCATGCAATCAAATAAGAAACTACAAGTGAGAGAAATGTGCTAATTTTTAATTGAATTACAAGCAACATTATTGCAGGATTCTTGGAGAGAGATGCTTAAACGATAATTTATAATGAAATGACAATTGATAATCTAACACGTTTTGTCATGATGTCCGAAAATTTAACAAAAAATTATGTTAAAGCGCGATTATTATTCTTGCAACTTCAGACAAGTAAAGAGACGTCAGAACAATCCCTGTCTCCGGATTACAGAGTTATTAACAACCAAGTATTAATTTGAAATTCATTATCCATAATTTAAAATGATTGATCAGAAGCTCTATAACAAGATAATCTTAACGAGGCAAATAAATATGGAAACAAATTGTTGTTGTCAATAGCAATTCCAATTCCATATTTCATTTCGCTTTTCTCGTTATGTAAAAAAAAAGAAAGAATGGTCCAATTTGTGATTGTGAGTTTGATGAACAGTCGATTGAAATGAATATCACTACCAGAAAGAGAGTTTACCAAAAGCAGCTTTGAGTGTGCAACAAAACAAGAGGGTGTGTTTTCCTTTTCTTGATTGGTTGTTTGCTTGCTTGCTTATATTTTTTGTTTAATTAATAATCCAATTTTAGATTAAGATCTTCAATAATTTGCTTGAAGTTTCGATTGAAGCTAAGGAAACTTGTCATCATCATCTAGCATCTTCATTTCTGAGTAAGGAATCTTGACGATGAGATAATAACAATATGTAAAAAACGATGGCAATATCAAATTCAAAGATTCTGAGTAAGGAATCTTGACGACGAGATAATAACAATGAGTAAAAAACGAAGGGAATGTCAAATTCAAAGACAAATATGATGATGACCATTTTGATAAATGTGATGTATTGCCTACACCATCTTTCAATATTATTTTCTGAAAACAAGATAGCAAAAGCACTTTGGTTAGTGGGTCGAAAATGCTTGGAAGCTTAGGCAATGTTGGGTTTGCTCTCCAATATCAGAAACGAAAACAAAATGATTGGAGAAATTAGGGATTTTATGTTCTTCAATGTCTCTCTCTCTCTCTCTCTCTCTCTCTCTCTCTATGTACCGCAAAACAGCTCAGAAATATTAGAATTTGTTGTCATAATAATTGGATTTTTATAATGCAAGTTGTTGTGGTTATATAATTACCTGAAAGGTGATCCTGTATTCCATTCCAAAATGGCTGCTTTGACATTAAATAGATAATTAAGCTAAGAAGATCAATACCAAATTAGATGAATCTATAGCTTTCCAAATTAATAATTATGTTTTCAAAGGCAATGCATGTCTCTTTATCATCTTTATCATATGGATATGGAATTGTTTATCATCCAGAATCTTAGAAGGGTGTCACGGGAGGAATTCCCGTGAAACTTCTCAACCAATGAGACAATAATTAAAGAAGACAAATTTGCAAATAAAGACATAACTGAGTTCAAGTTACAGCTTTGTATGCAGTTGTTTGACCGATCAAATCCAACAAATTAAGCTGCATTCATGTGCTACCTTCATACTGTATTACTGCATAAGAGATTAACCAAATAACCAAAATCATTGAAAAGTTAATGAGTTTCATGAACCAAAATGTGGTTTCGGTGACCAACATCAACAACTGCCAAATGGGTAGTGTTAGAAGAGTCAAAGCATACATGCATACATTACATGTCAACACCAACATCAACGACTGCAAAATGGGTTACAGTTGGCGAAAAGCAACAACTGCCAAATGGGTTAACATCCATCAAAATAGTGCAGGTCCACATAAATAATAATACTAGTATATATAGCTTTAGCTTAATTAGTAGTTGCTTTCCACAGAAGCAATTATACTGATTTATACACAGCACACTTCATTGCAACACACTTCACACTCCTGTTTTGCGATTTGATTTTTCTATTTGTCTTCTCATTCTAACCATGGATCCAACAACCAAGATAACCACTTGGTGAGTCTTTCTTTTATCCTATATGAATGAATCGACTGTATTTCTTGACTTCAACTCCTTAACTTTTTGGACATGGACATGGACATGCAATATGAACCGCAGCTTACCCGTAATTTTTTGGAATCGTTATAATTTCTTGAAAGAAACATGATAAAATTCCCAAAGAAATACTATAGGTCAAGGTGGTTGTACAATTATGTTCAATTATTGTGATGCATATTATACAACATAAAAAGAAAGCTTCTACTACCTTATGTTAATGATAATCTAGTTAAAATTGAAGTATTACATTTCTTAATGATTATATGATTGACTTCATATATATTTATATATATATCATATATATATATATATATATAAATATATATGTTTTGTTCACCAAGCAATATTGACTAATGGCGTAATTAGTTGGACAAACGATGATAAGATACTAATCACTTTCAAAATCCTTGTCAAAACATTTTTCCAATTGCACGATTCCTCGCGGCACTAGCACAATATTTATTATTAGCATTATTAGCAAAGAAATTATACCCCTATATGTATAATTATGAGACAAAATTCTAATCTATCTTCGAATATATTAATGAATTTATTTTAGTTACTTTTTTTTAACTCGATTTATCAATAATAATTATGTTATTTTATTTTTTTTATTAAACTAATCAAGAATATCAATTTTAAACGAAAATATTGTCAAAATTCAAATTTTGAGCATGAAATTCCTCACATTTTTGGCTATATAAGAGTATTTTCGTTCAATATTTACATATTTAGTCAGTTGGGTAAAAAAAAACAATTCACTATTTTGATAAATTGAGTTAAAAAAATAATTATTTTAAAATAATTTCCTTTAATATAACAGGTAAAAATTCCTGCTTCAAGTTCTCAAGTAGTAATTTGAGGAAAATGGCTTTCACAAAAACGTATTGGGATTTGGACAGAAAGGCTTGTTTTGAAGATTCATTATGGGTATTGTTGGGCGGTCCACTATTTTGAAAATGGGGATTTCTGTTAATAGAGACTATATACCCCCCATTTTCCGGGTCGGGTTTGGCCCATAGTTCACTGTGTCGTCTTTGTAAAGAGGCACTCGATGGTTGATAAGGCAACCTTTAACACAGCTTTTTCTTGAGGATACCAAAACGAAAGAGCAGAAGAAGCTACAGAGAAATGGCTTCAATGTCGTTAACGACATCATTATCTCAACCATGGCTTACTAGAAGAAGTAGCAGAAGTACCCAACACTCGCGAATTCCTTCCGCTTCTCTGACTCTGCAAACGGGAAGAAGCTCTGTGTCGGTGAATGTTGCCAGCAAAAACGTCACATCTCGCTACAGGCTTCTTCACTGCTCCTTTGTTTCTTCTTCTTTAAATTCTCTCACTTTTTGTTCATCTTTTTCAGGTAACCATAAATTTTGGTTCTTTACTGCTATTTGTTGATTTTGATTCATGGGTATTTTTGTTCTTGGCAAAATGTTGACATTTAGTAAGAATGATTTGGTGTTTTGAGTGAATTGTTAGGATTGAATCAATTTTGGGCCTTTAAGCTTTCTTGTTATTTGTATGAAGTTCTAGCTTTTGGATATGATTGAATGATGTAATGCTGGTTAAACTTATATGCTTATTCTTTGGATATCATATTTGAAACATTGTGCTGGCTTTTAAGGTGCTTAATGGTTAGAAATTGAGGGTACTTAATTGCTTGTAGGAGCTTGAAGCAATGCAGTATTCAATATCGGAAGTGAAGAAATTGCCTTTAAAAAGCACTTCACCAGTGTTTTAGATGTTCTGGCCAAGTTGGAGTGATAAAAAATTGGATAGAAGTTGGTTTGCTAGCTTATCAAGAGTAACAATTTTGTTTTCAGTTGCAGCAAAAGTATCTTCAAAATGCTAACCAAACTATTCCATATCTCCAAATACCATTTAGAGATAAATGGTTGCTAGAAAAGGTACTTAGAGACCTTGTTATTGACTTATTGTTGTACTTGCAACCCCCTAACATTGATTTCTTTATTGTGAATGGATTATCGTGTTCCCTGTTCTTCAAACAATCAGAGCCTTATTGTCATTTAGTTGTTGGGAATGGTAAGAAAATTTAACCTCTAATCTTGCATGTACTTATGCCTCAACTTTGATAGGTTTCAATGTTCTAGTTTGTATTTTCCTGTTTCCTTGGCAAATGAGCACTGAAGTTTTTATGTTTCATAGCTGAATAACTTAAATTTTTTTGCAATATATGTAACTTGTTGCTGGTGTTGAGGCTTCTTGTTGTTTGAACAGGTGTTTAGACCTAGATTGAGTTCTTTTACCTGAATTGGTTGTGCACTCTGTTTTTGCCTTTGCCATAGTTTATTGTCAATGGCTAAATTTGGAAGATATCTTGAAGTGAGTAAACCATAGAAGGAAGCTTTGGAGCTTGCTCTCAACTGTGTACATTGTTGCAGGTTTATCTCTGGGGTTGGATTTCAATTCTAACATCAGGGTAAGAAAGGACAAAGGTCGAGGCCTAGTGGTGAGAGCTGGGAAGGCTGCTCTTTGTCAAACTAAGAGAAATAGGTCTCGAAAATCCCTGGCTCGCACCCATGGCTTCCGCAGACGGATGAGAACCACTAGTGGACGAGCAATATTGAAGCGCCGAAGAGCCAAAGGACGATGGATACTTTGCCCAAAGTCTAACCCCAACAGTGGGAAGCGTGCGTAACCGGTCTTCATATTCTGTTTCAATAGGTGAATTGTAATATTCAATGTGGTTTGCTGATGATCTATGTTAACTTGATCAGATGCTTCTTTTATTGTTTCATTTTGGCCGTCTTTTTTTTTCAATGATATTCATGTTGTCATCATCATCTCTATTATTCTTGTTGTTTCTGTTATTGTCAATAGTTTCTGTTGGGAATTTACTCCAAACCAAGTGGAGAAAGTATCTACTTTCAACACAGAATACACCTTGTTAAATTTGATGTAATGAAATGTTGTTGTAGCCAACATGCTAAGAAATAGTGGGACCTTAACCAAAATCCTACCTGAAAAGTGTGATATGAGCATAGCTAATCTGTTTACATAATATCTGATGAATGGAAGTTGGTTAGATTCCATCTGTCCGGAGTTTTTCCTTCCAACTTCGAATTCATACCACGTAGTCTGCTTGTTTTGTTCTTGTTTGTGTATTCTTAGTTAACAGTGTTCTTTATAGGGAAAATTTTCAGTATACCGGGTGAATAAACTAACTAGTTTTCTGTTCAACATAGAAATTTACATCGTCTCTCGTATATAAATATAGAACAAGATAAGATAACGTTATATTACGATTGCATCTCTGTTAAACCTCTTTTGCATATATAAACTCAGCTCCTACTTGTTCTATATGGTTGTCTCACGTTTATGTATTATACGCGGAAGGTAGTTTGTTCCCATTCTTGTTAACCTGTATAAATTTGGTTCTTTTGCTTAAGGTGAGCGTACAATCAGACATTCGGTATGCAACAGCAAAATCACTCTTTTCTCCATTAGATTTTAGCCCTGCCTATGCGGCTATTTAAGTTGCAAACAAGGCTATTTAAGTTTGCAAACAATAGCAAACAGGTGAATTAAGGACGCACATTCCTCAATATAGCCGCATTCTAAACGAGGCTTTTATCATTAAATTAATTAGCGATTCATTTACATACTTCCATACAATAGAATCAGCTCTCTTGCCTAATGGTTGATCTTCAAAAGTAAATTATTATTCTCAGACACTAAAACGATCGAGCTCTGATATTAACATTTTCAAAGCCTAAAACGATTTAACACGCTAGACTAGAAAAGAAGAAACTGTACTTATTGGTGAAGTTGAGAATTTTTATCCAACTTTCCCCACTTCGATCTTCTTATGCAATTGGAAATGAAGCTCTGCTGGCAATACCACATAGACCTGTTCCACCAACACCTCTGTGCATCCTTATATAACCTCCCTCTCCCCAGAATTCGCCCCATGAATTCTTAATTAGCCAATACTTCATCCCATAATAAGTTGTTCCATATCCAACGACAGTAACAGCATGATCTAGAGCAGTCCCACAGGGTCCATTGTAAATACCGCCTCCGTAATACTTGAAGCCTGGTGTGTTGGCATCAATCGCAACTGATACTGGTTGCATGGCTACAGCCTTTAGTAATGCATTTTCATTAGCTGGTATATTTTCATAACTTTTGATTCGTGCAGCCTTCTTGGCCCCTCGCTGTTGGTTGCAAGCTTCTTCCCTTTGCTGATACGGGTACATATATTCGGTGGTCAGACCTTTGCTTCGTATAATATATGAAAAAGCATCGTCCATCCAACCACCATTGCATCCATTACGCTTGGAGCAGTCCAACACTTGTTGCTCCGAAAGTGAAATCAAGTTACCAGTTTTGATCTTGGTGATTCCTTCCACGGCTGCCACTGCTGAAAATGCCCAGCAACATCCTATAAAAAGAATCGAGTTAATTAGAAAAATGAAGAATGAAGTAAGTAAAATCATATTCGAAGTATTAATTCACTTACCACATTGGCCTTGGTATTTAACAGGAGTGACAGCTCCTTTGGTCCTCCAGTCCAAGTTACTTGGAACAACAGTCACGTTTCGATACCTGAACCAATTTGTTTGTGCTTGTGACATAGTTGAAATCTTATTATCGGGCATCTTGTATCCAGTGTGGCTGGCATGGAACTCTTCATCAGTTAAGTCTGCAAATTCATTGACGGTTAACCTGTACGTCCAATTACCTTCGCTATTGAATTTTTCAATGAATTCAACATTTTTCTTAAATATATGAAGACGCATTTCCTTCTCTGCCTGGTCCTTGTAAGTGCGCCCATGCTGAACTATCCATTGCTCATGTCTCTCAAAAATGGAAGCTTCATGCAACGTGCGGGACATAACCAGAGATGCCGAAGTGATCACGAGAATAATCAACACGAAATTTTTTTTCTCAAACATTGAAGTCATCATTAATTTCAAAACTATAGATGATTTGTGAGTATAAGTTACGAATTAGAAGTGAAGAATGCATATGCATGCCCTCAACGTAGCTCTATATATAGAATATGGAGGGCTTGATATCTTCTCACATGCAGGCACAATATTTTTAGATTTCTCGGAAGAAAAGATAATACGTGTTATTATATTGTGAAGTCCATAACTATCAACGTGATTTTTAGGAGATTGATATTTGGTAGCTGGTGTAGTGTGCTGTGCTCTTTTGGAATAATGCAAGTGGTGAGTTACTAATGAACTCAGTCAATGGGGGAATCTATGGGAAATTAATTTGCGGCATGGTAGATGATTTGTTTATTTTATTTTATTATAGGAAACTAATTAGATCTGTAAGGATATATGGAGAGAGGTGGTCGGACAAAGAATAGGAGAAATTTGATACACAGAAAATGACTGAGAGAAAAAAAAATCTTCAGGAAAAGAATTTTATTTTATCTTATCCACGATATGATTTTGCATCAAAATCGGACATAACACTTTTGACTGATATACGTATGTATGTATGCATGTATGTATAAATACATAAAGTTATATAAAAGAATATTAAGTAAAATTATATTCATAGAATTAATTAGGAACATGTATATATGGTTCACTTACCACATTGGGCCTTAACCGAAGTAACGGTTCCTTTCTCCCTCCTGTCAATGCTGGTTGGAACTTCAGTTGGGTTTTTCAATATTGTAGAATATGTTGTGGATAGTCGTGGCTGGCTAGGCATCTTCTATCCTTTGTATGAAGCACAAAACTCTTCATGAGTTAAGTCTGAAAATTTATTGATCATGCTAAACTTGTATATCCGATTTCCCTCCTTATTGACCTTTTCAATGTATTCAATGTATTCAAGGTTTTCCCTGAATATAATAAGATGCATTTCCATCTCTGCCTGGCTCTCCTAACTGCGTCGGTACTTAGTCATCCATTTCTCATGTTTCTCTGCTATGAATGATTAGTTCACGCAACGTAAGAGACGTGACTTTAAAAGCACGAGTGACCAAAATTACCAACATTACGGGGATGGAGAAAGTTTTCTCAAATATTAAATCCATTATTAATTTGGAAGCAGGAGAACGGTTTTGGTTGGATACTATCATTAATTTATTAGCTATGAAGAAGTGAAGCACACAACATAGCTATGTATAGAAGATGGATTCGTTCTCTCGAACATCATACTTATATTTCCTCGTACATGCAGACGTTGACATTGCAATGAAGCGGGACCAGTACAACTTATCGTGCCCCATATTTCACGATTGTTTTAACCAAGCAAACATGCGTAACCGGACTGGAGTACAAGTATCACTGTGATTGTTGGAGTTGCTAGCTGTTGGGCTGTGTCTCTTCCTCGTCGAGGTGTGGGACTCACTTACTAGGGGAAAAAAAAGAAAGGATGGGCTGTTTTGACTAGCTGAGCTCACGATCAAACGAGGATTTTTCCTCCAATTTTAAACATAATAAATTCAATATTCTTCTATCATATGATTTTGGGATTCGGATCCTCTTATTAATAATTTCTTAAACTTTAAAAAAAAATTATGATACACGACATGAATGAACAAGTGAAGTTATACCACATTCAAGCCAAACTTTGTCCCTGCAGCAATCTCAAGTGACCAACATTTATATTGTTTGTAAGCAAAAACCACCGATTTCCCTTGGAGAACCCATCTGTATTGATTTCAATCCAAACTATCATTTCGTAGAGCCACTTTGCTAATACTTTGATCAATAATTTTACTCCTTTCGGACTCATGGCGGATGCCTTGTTACCGATTTATTTGACGAGTATTAACGTAATAGATGTTAAGAGATGGACTCTCTCTCCCACTATTTTAAGTTATATTTATGTATATGATAAAATGAGACTAGAGCGTGGTAAAGAAAAAAATCATTTAAACAATGCCAGAGTTGTTAAAAGGAAGAAGTTCTCCCCTTATTTTAATACAAATTAAACGATTGAGCTCTGACATTGACATTTTGAAAGCCTAAAACATCTAACAAGCTAAAGTAGGAAAGAAGAAACTGTACTTAAGCAATTGGAAATGAAGCACTGCTAGCGATACCACAGAGACCTGTTCCACCCACGTCTCTCCGCATCCTTACATAACCTCGCTCTCCCCAATCCTGGCCCCATGAATTCTTGATCAACCAATATTTTACACCATAATTAGTTGTTCCATATCCGACAACCGTAACACCATGATTTAGGTAAGTCCAACAAGGTCCACTATAAACACCACCTCTATAATACCTGAAAGCTTGTGGGTGGGCTGCAATTGAAACTGATACTGGTTGCATGGCTACAGCCTTTAGTAATGCCTCTTCATTAGTTGGTACAATTTCATAACTTCTGATTCGAGCAGCTTTCATGGCTCCTCGCTGTTGGTTGCAAACTTCTTCCCTCCTCTGATATGGGTAAATGTATTCGGTGGTCAGACCTTGGCTTCGTATAATATACGAGAAGGCATCGCCCATCGAACCGCCCATGCATCCATTAAGCTTGGAGCAGTCCAATACTTGTTGCTCTGAAAGTGAAACCAAGTAACCAGTTCTGATCTTGGTGATCCCTTCCACGGCTGCCACCGCTGAAAATGCCCAGCAGCATCCTGTAAAAAGAATCGAGTTAATTGAAAAAATAAAAAATGTGACAAGTAATATTATATATTGGCTGCAGAATCTAATTCACTTACCGCAAGTGCCTTGGTATTTAACAGGAGTGACAGCTCCTTCGGCCCTCCAGTCCAAGCTACTTGGAAGTTCAATCACGTTTCCATACCTGAACCAATTTGGGTGTGCTTGTGCTTGAGTCGAAATCTTGTTATCGGGCATCTTGTATCCAGTGTAGGTGGCTTGAAACTCTTCATCAGTTAAGTCTGCAAATTTATTGACACTTACTTCGTACGTTCGATTACCCTCACTGTTGAATTTTTCAATGAACTCAACATTTTCCTTGAATATCTTAAGACGCCTTTCCTTCTCTGCCTGGTCCTTGTAAGTGCGTGCATGCCGAGCCATCCATTGTTCATGTTTCTTAACAATGGAAGCTTCATGCAACGTGCCAGACATGACTAGAGATGTCCAAGTCATCAGAATTATCAGTATGACAAAACATTTCTCAAACATTAAACCCATTGTTTGTTTGAAAATTCGGGTAATTTGTGACTATAAGCTTTAAATTAGAAGTGAAGCATACATGCAGTCAACATAGCCCTATATATAGAAGATGGGGTTCATGCCTAATATTATAGATTGGCCATAACCATCAACGCTGATTTTTAGGAAATACTTGATAAAAACATAAAATCTTCGTAAGGTTGGGAGGTTATATGGCAAAAGAGTTTCTGTTAATCTTATCTTATCCATCATATAATTCTCTCAATTTTTTAAAATTCGAATTGAATCAACTGAGTGTGTGTTTTCATTCTCTCTTCTTCGTCTCCTTTTTTGAAATGTGTTATTAAATGAACTGGATCAAGTTTTTAAATTTAAATTCTTCGTTCTCTCCTAAATTTGTGTGTTGTTTCATTTTGCTCTCTTCTATATTTGTATGCTCCTTCATTCTCTCTTCTTTCTATCATTTTCTTTGCATTCTATATTTGTATGTTCTTTTCATTCTCCCAGTTTCTCGGCATTTCTTTTAATTTTCTTTTTGCCCTTCTTTTCATGACGTGTGATTAAAACTAGCAGAAGGAAGCCGAAATTGAAACACAGAAATGAGCCAATTTCAAATGCTTTGAAGGTTTAATATCCATACATAATGCATTTACACAATATGCGAGAACATGAAGCATATTGCACTCGCTACATACAACACACAATTTAAAACAGATAGATGACCGAATCCATGATTAAGCACAAGACAACTAATTATGAATTCAGCTTTCTTTTTATATGATTCAATCAAGCAGTAGGGTAAGAAGGTTCCATGGCAATGCCACAGAGACCTTCTTTGGCAGCAATATCTCTCTGCATTCTTATGTACCCATTTTCGCCCCAGCTCGTTCCCCATGAATTCTTGACAAGCCAATACTTGGTTCCATCGTCAGTTGTCCCGTACCCAACTGCTGTAACACCATGGTCTAGTTCAGTTCCGCACTCTCCAGTAAATACGCCACCTGAGTAAAACTGGAAATCGGATCCGCTAGCGTCAATGGCAACCGATACTGGCTGCTTAGCTACTGCCTTCTGAAGAGCTGCCTCATTGTTGGCTGGCACGTCTTCGTAGCCAGTGATCTTGGCTGCGGGGGGAGTTACCTCCTTTTTGTTGCAACTTCCATCACTTCCTTCGTATGGGTATTTAGCTTCGGTTGTAAGTCCTTTGTTTGTAATAATAAATTCAAAGGCATCATCCATAAGACCACCTTCACAGCCTTGGTCTTCACCACTTGTGTCACAGTCGACCAGTTCTTGCTCTGAAAGAGAGATCAATTTTCCTTTTGTGATCTGGTTAATTCCCTCCATTGCTGCCACCGCAGAAAATGCCCAGCAACATCCTACGTTTCACCACAAAATGTTAAGTTAGAAAACAAAAACCACAAGGCCATAACATAAACATGCATGTGCTTATTATATGCGTTAATTTTATCGTTTTACCACATTGGCCTTGGTCTTTAACGGCGGTAACAGCTCCTTTCTTTCTCCAATCCATGGTGGCTGGCACAGTCACATTTTCATACCTAAATGATGTTGTTTCAGATGACTTGGCA
The DNA here is from genome assembly GCA_035584115.1 of Cedrela odorata. Lineage (NCBI taxonomy): Eukaryota > Viridiplantae > Streptophyta > Magnoliopsida > Sapindales > Meliaceae > Cedrela > Cedrela odorata. The sequence continues at coordinate 7,151,103 of JAXCLQ010000004.1, forward strand.
TTCTTTTTATATCCATTACGAGAATCGCGGAATTCATCATTTGTTTGGTCTGCAAACTCGTTGATGCTTAGCTTGTAAAGCTTATTCCCAGCCTTGTTGAAAGATTCAATATACTCGACATTTTCCTTGAATATCTTGAAACGCATCTGCTTCTCTGCATCGTCTTTGTACACACGTCCATAGCGAGCCATCCACATTTCGTGTATTCCATTCATGGTGGCATCATTCAGTGTGCGAGACCAGGATTGAGAAACCCAAAGCCCCAAAACTAGCACTGCTGCAAAGAGTAGTTTCTTCTCAAGTATTAAAGCCATTGTAGTAACTGAAAACTGCTGTGCAAGAGTGTTGTAATATGATTGAGATTAGATACACTTTCGTCCTTGAGGATTATAGGTATTTATAGAAAATGAAATTGCTTGATCAAGAATGTCTCTTAAATTGCATTCCCATTAATGATTGGTAAAAGAATCACTTACCTGGTGAATCCGGCAAGTTATGTATAATGAAGACAACGAAAGTCTAGTTCCGTAGACGCCGCTGCATTGAACTCGTGTAAATTTCTTCTTATGGTGTTGCATTTGTAACCTTCTAAGAATCTGCTTTTACTGTACTTTTGGAATCTATATAATCAATAGTTAATTGGTCAATTATGCCACTTTGTTTGCATTATGCATAATTCAGAATTGATGAAGGCTACTTTGGATTATCTTTTTGCATTTATTGGTAATGTTAGCAAAAACGATAATAGATAATTTTTTTAGAAATGACCAAAAAAATCAAATTAAATAAAAAATTTATAATTTTATTAAATTTCGTGTTAATTTTTATAAAAAAAATATTAAATCTTTCTTATTAATTTTGTAAAAAAAAAAATTGTTTAGTAAATAAAAAAATAAAATATTAAAAATTATTTTTTCTTTTTATTAATTTTATATTAATATAATAAAATATTTAACTTAATAATTATAACTGATGACTTTAATATCAACTAATTATATATCTATATATATAATAATTTTATTTTTAATTTTAAATATATTATAATATAAAAACAGAAAATCAACCCCGCTTTGTTTTAGATTCGGGAATAATTTCGTTCCCAATCTCTGCTCCGACTGGCCCCAAGTGGGTGCTAGAAATTTTCGACCCACATTTGGCGTGCTACCTTCCATCTTTTTTTAGTATTTACTATACAGTAATACTCTCTAATAAACACCTTGTTTATATTAACAATTGCTTGAATAGAATCAACCATAGCAATATCTACCTTCCAAGTCAGTGGCCAAAGATATAGTTTACTAATACGTAAAAAGAACGCATCAAACATTTATACATGAAGATAATTACACGGGAGTAGATAAAGTTAAACTTCTACATTTCACAGTGTTCCCTAGTTTACAGTTAGAACGAAGGGAATAAACATCTATGCTAAGTAGTAACAACAATCTTCTATGTAATCTAAACATTTCCTACAGTATCTTACCAATCTGGAGCTGTAACAGATTGTCAATACTTTGATGGGTTAAAAAGTTTCTGCAACGCAATTGAACTATGATTTTCAAATGATGTTACAGAATCTTCCCCGCGTATCCTTGAATCATAGATCACTTACGGATGATCAAAAGAAGTGAGACAAATCTCCCTGTAAATCAAAGGATAATTTAACAATTTAATTGGGAGTCAAATGTATAGAAACTAGCATAAGATATACACGTGCTCGAAAGATTAAATTGCTACAACTTGTACCTGAGAGGAATAGAGCCAACAAACACATGAATTTAATGTATATCTGAAAATTACAATGCTTCCTCCTGAATTTCCGTCTACTGTTGATTTGACAGAGGCTCTCTAACGGTTTTCCTCATGTACCTACTTAGAAGATCGGCAATAGCTTTTATTAACGCCTTTGGGTCAAATATTATACCCACTTTTCCATCGTCTATGGAATCAACAGTTATCTGCAAAAGAATAGTTATGAGTCGTGATAACTAATTAACATGTGAAGCAATTTGTTTTTATAAAGTATGCAAAGAAAAAACCAATTAAAATGATAACAATAGTCATAAATACCACATCAAAGATTCCTTGGGAAGCCAAGTGTTGAATGTCTAAGGGAATTTCACCATCTTTAGGCACCAAAAGTGTGTTGATATACTGACTTGGCTGCACAGAATATCAAATGCCATATCATAAAGAACAAATTAGAACATTCCACATGATGATATAATGATAGTGAGTAAAAGTATCACAACTTTAGCATTCCTCCAATCATCCAAAATAAAAAAAACAATAAGAAGTTCAAGAGCAGCAAACACGCAATTTGGTCTGTTGCAAAAAGGAGAAGAAAAATGCAAAAGCTATTAACACGCAATCATAAAAAACTATTCACTTGCCAAATTAGTATCTATAACAGAAGCTGCTTGATTAACTTACAGAGTTCTTAAGAGAATTTAGAGGATCGCCATATGAACGATTTAGAGCATCAGTAATGGCAGTTACAAAGCAAGAAGCAGAGAAGCCACTCGTTTCTCGATCTTGCGAACCATTCAACAGAAGCACCTAATAATGAAAAGAAACATATCTATGAAACAAAGGTAGGTTAAAAACAGCTATTTAAGATGTAGAAGTAACAATGTTAGGTGTTGATGTCTAGACATTTCCAATATAAATATCCAACATCCAGAAAAGGAAGGAAAAAAGGTAAAAATAAAAAAGGTACCTTGGGACAAGACCTGGAAGAGATTATCTCCCCAATGCCAAGTAATACCTACAAATGGAGCACATCCAATTAGAAAGATAAATAGCCAAATCATGTTTTCATAAAAAAATCTAACTGCAACTGAATTATCTTAACGAAAGAAAAATCTAGTTAGTTGATACAAAAAAAGAAAGATCAATGAAGCTACATAGGATAAGTTTATGTATGCTTTAAGTTACTATGCCTATTAGATCCTGGTTGCATGAATAGGAAGAAAAAGCACCCACATGAGGAAAAACGCTATCATAGAATTTGATGGAAACAAGATGCAGTTCAAGATTCTAGTGTGAATTCAAAGAAAAGAGTGAAGATGACACTAGCACACTCCTTTAGTGGTTGGCACAAAGAGCATAGCAGAACAAATAAATTGTAGAAAACATGACTAAGATGAACTCAAAGGAATTGAAAAAAAAAATTATTGCCAAAGTGCCACTATTTTAAATGACATTATGTAAAAAGCCCATCATGACAAGACATCCATAGCACGATGCTAAAGACAAAGAAAATGTACTTCACATAACAAGAAACAAGATTACTAATTGATCTTATCAGAAAATACCTATAATTGCTCAAACTGGCTACAAAAGTAGCAGTGTACAATATCATCATAACAAGACACTAATATCACCCACTCAACAAAAGATTATTAACCAAATGTCAAAGGAATCATCTCTATCCCAAGAAAGTTCATATTTATGTTACCATACTGCAGTGACAAATAAACAAAAATGTAGTGTACACATAAATTGGTAAGAACTTACCAACGATGGGCAGATGGAAGTAAAGAGGGAACCCATAGCATAAACAATGCAGTCCACAGTATTTAACTGGTCCAGGACAGCTGGATTGGCTGTAGGGAAGACCTGATCAATCAGAACCCTTAGTTTATCATCAGTTCAAAGTTATTGGGATCATGTAAACATATCCATAGCCAATGTTTCTAATTCATGCAGTGCCAAATTGTGCCATTCGTTATAAACATGCCAGGTATAACAAAAATATTGCTGGGCAAATACTGAAAGAATAATACTTGCCACCAAACAATTGCCAAAACAACTTCCATTTTATCACTTTTCTTTCCAGATAGAATTCTAACTTTAAATACTAAGCACTGACAGAGAAAAATGGCCACCAGAACATATCCAGCATTATAAGAATGTCCAACAAAGAAATATATGACAATAAACTGCCTCTATATTATCATCTATTGTTGTTCATACGAAAACCAAGAAGTATAAGACATAAAATCACCTCATGCAACAGATTTCTGCCCTCACTGGACATGTAGAAGATCCGCTTTATTCTTGAAGGAAGAGCAGGAACTGCAGACCTTTCCTAGCAACCAAATAAAAAATAAAAAAATCTCCTAAGATAACTTTGCCAGAGAATAATATCAGTAAAATGTCAAAAAACAAAGGAAAGTCTCAAGTAATAAATTGCATCCGCATTCCAAGCACAAATGTTACTTCAAACCAGTTTAACTCTTAACAACATTAAGATTCATATTAACAATTTAAATGACTAAATGAAGGTCTTGTTAGTTTCTGGTTCTTGTCCACTTCACATGATGACCATCATGACACCATAATGCCAGCATCAACATAATGAAAAACCCCATAGGCAATGTAGATGTCACACCAAAACCACAGGGATGACACTTTATCCTTATGTTTATTCTCAATAATCTAAGCTTTAAGTCATGTAATCAAAAGAAATCTGACAGAAAAAGTTATATAATCAAAATAAGCTTCCCATCATAGCTGTGATGACGGCATACCTTTTTTACAGGCTCCATGGGTCCATTGGTTGGATGAGAAATTTCATTCTGACCTCTAATTACAGTCCCATCCTAAAAGTGAATCACACAAATAAAGTTAAAAAAGAGGAAAAAGAATACCATAGCGATAGAATTACAGGCATCAACATAACATATTAGCATTTTTCTTACAGGGAAAGGGGGGCAGGAGGGGATGTAAACTTATTAAATCATCCTTGTCTGTATTAATCTAAAGTTTAAGTATCTCCTATGAGTCAGATGTATACATAAAAATAATTTCATAAAAAATGTTGCTTCATGATGTGTAGCTACATGATGCAATACACAGCAAAATACATCATAACTCCAAAATATGTCAACAAGATGACAACATATAATGACCACCAGGTGTGAAATTTCATTGTACTTGAGGAGTCAAGGATTTGCTGGGAATTCCAAATTGAAGAAGAGGCAGATCAAATCCAATCCATTCGGGGAACCCAAAAAATGAAGTCTTTTGACTTGATTCATTGACCCCATGCCAAAATTTTTTCCATACAAATTTGCATTCCAAACTATATCCAAAATCACCATACTACATTCAACGAAGTAGCCAATTTCAGATCCTTTTGGCATCTCTTTCAATATTATCACAAAGTAAATGAGCTTAAAAGAAGCGCCATATTCATTTAAATTAAGGGTGCACCAACATATGCTCCCAATAAACCAATGCAATGCCCATCCCTGTCAATTATAATTTCAAACAACATTCCTAAACCTTCAAATGTGTTAATGTAACATCGCGGCCACATGATTTCTCCCCGCAAAAAGTAGGCAGGATGGTATCCTGCTATCATAGACCAAAATATTTATGTCCCTGAAGATATATAATCATCATTTGGGATGAATCAGTTGCTGAACTCAAAGAAGTGGGTTTATATTCCTTCCCTGTAGTCATCTTATTAGATCTACCAGCATCTGAAGCGTCTGACCACAAACTTTTATATTTTTAGCATCTCACTCACCACAAACTATCCTCTAGTAAGTGCCACAGACAACTGCAAGTTAGGTTGTTAATTTTAAGGAAATGTTGAAGAAACACCCTCTCTCATAGCTCATTTGAGGTTGAAATATCTACTAGCAGGAAGACAGATGATAGGTTGAAAAACCTTAGATTCTGTGCAAGCACCAATCTTGACAACAAAGGCGATTTATGAAAATTCACCTCCTTTTTCAAATGAAACTCAAATGAAAAAGAAGCTTGGGCAGGACAGGAACTACATTAAGGTGAAAATTAAAAATCAAAAGTTCTTAATTCAAACAAAAAATTAGGAATGATATACTTGTTCAGAAGCGATATTTCAAGGCATGCCAAAATCAAGGAGCAATATTGGACATCATATCATTTGATCAAACATTTACAAGCTATATTCTAAAATTTCAACTAAAGATATATATTTATCTGCAGAATAATATGCAAATAGATATGTGCTAGAAAATATAAACTTTGCATGAGACATATATACATGTCAAAAAATTAATCAATAATCATACCCAGAGTTCACATCCTAGTGTGAGAATATCATTTGTAGAGATCACTGGGAGGACTTGACTTTCAGAGGGAATATCTGAAACACGTGAAAACAAAAATATTGCAGCATCTAAAGACTGAAAAAATATGCGTGCTCCTGCAAAGAAAAAATTTCCAATGCTGCAAAAATGACAAAGCATCAGTTAAATTAGGACAATATCAGACAATATACTGAATCTAGCATTAATGAAATGATTTTATATCAGTTCAACCCTTGGTTGACATTTCACCCCATTGCAAGACCTCAGGCCTATATCAATCATCAACTACCCCACTATGAGCAAGAACTGGAATGCTAATGTGTGAATTAATGTGGCGATTCAGAATGAATGATAGGAAGCCTATTCCAGCATTTACAATTTAAAGGCATTGAAAATTCCAAAAATAAAACTGCTCTTGTGATATGACAAGCCATAAACCATACTGTCATATGGCCGACATTAAAAAAGAATACCTGCCATTACTGAAACAAAATAATTCATTCGGCCGCCGGAGGATCTGTATTGGGAAAATATGCTGATTACCAAATTGAGCACTTGAAAAGTTCCAAAAGTAGTTATATAATTAGTTCATGAAAAGTGGGGACGACAGAGAAAAACAGAAAACAAATAATATGCAAAATAGTAAGTAATCAAATACAAAGCATATGTGCAAACATGGCCAGGTATATATGATATAGTTTGAAGGAATGAATAATTTTCTTCATAATCTTTGACATAAATGATCACTTTCTGAATTGCCATTACTACAATTTTCAGGAACAAATTCCTCTCAAGTGATTAAAAAACAAAAAAGCCTACTTCTAAAAAAGTACTAGGAAACAAAAAACTATGTCATACAATAAACAAGATGACTATGAAAAAAGATAGAAACTGATCAACAATGCAACTCAATATTTAATGAATTGGCAGCATTACAATGCACACTAAAAGTGAATCTGACTAAGGGTAGAAGGTAAAACCACTGACTATCTGGTATGGCAGCCAGAGCAACGTACCTCGTTCTGGAAATAAGCAAGAAAAGCTCGAATCGTTTCTCTATAGGGTTTTGATACACCTTTCCATAGAGAATGCCCACCTTCCACAATATTGTACCTGCCAAATTCTCAACTCATTGTATTACTCAACACCCCCACCTCTTATGCCAAAAAATCCTATGATTTCATAATTCATGGAATAAGAGTTAATTAATGATAGAATAATGGTATAAAAGAAATTACCATTCTGATTTAGCTTGCTGTGGATCAAGGGGCAAACGATGACCAAGCAACCTCCGAACAGCAAGCGCCTCAGCAGTACTTTCATCAGACAACCTCAAACATCTGGACCGTATATCTCCTACAGCCGGCCCACCTGGAACATACACAACCAACAATCAAAGAACTTTAATCCTGTCAAATCAGAACAACAAAGCAGAAAATGTGGCAGCATATACACGTGTTTGTACGATTTACCGTCCGGATACAATTCTTCTTCTTTGAAAACAATGGATAAAGAAAATTACTTGCAAAACAAATTTTTTTGATACAATGCTTGAACTCTGAAAACAATAAAAATTGTTTTTTTTTTCCATGAGAGTGAATCCAAATTCAAACTCAAACTCACTCAAAATCAATTACCGAGAACGCGAACAATTTCAGCAGTACTTCCTCCATCATCAGAAACGGGAAGAACATGAGCGACACGTGTGGTTAACTTCTTAAGCTCTTCAACAACGCCATTAAACGCCGTACCACCTATCAAAAATCACTCATCGGATCAGTAAATCATCATTCGCCGAAATTGTTAAGCTAAAACGGAGAAAGAATGTAATGATGACCTGAGAAGACGAGAAGAGAAGGCTGTGCAGGATTGGGAATAGAAATAGAAATGGAATTAGAATTAGAATTAGAAAAGCAATGGCTATGGAATGCAGACATTGAAAGGGAATTTCTGAAAGGACGAAGAAATTTTTGAAAGAGAAGGGGAGGAGTAAATGAAATTAAGGGGCCCGATACACTGTCCGCCATATTTCTTTCCCACCCCAACAACTGCGGAAGTTATACATACATATACATACATATATATATATATATATATATTAATTAATATACAAAATATAATTTTAATTATTTAAAACATAATTGGTTTAATAATATATAAATATATGTATATATAAATTACATAAAATTATATTGTTAATCCTATGTATAAGAGAAAGATTAAATTTAACATATATATAATTAATATGTGTGTAAAATATAATTTTAATCGTTGAAATAAAATTAATTTAATAATATATATAAATAGTATAAGAAAAATTATATATAAAAAATTAGAACTCTTAATCTTAATCAATATATATATATATATATAATATATCCAATATACCTTTTTTCCAAATTTATAATTGATCACGTTTCACATATGTTTGTTTGTTAAGTTGATTGTTTGATTAATCATTTTAAATTTTTTATTTCATATTTTAAACTTCATGTTTATATTTTATATATCCAGTTTTGCATTTTTATTATATATTTCAAGTTTTATACGGATGTAAGGTATACGAGATCGTATATTAATAAATATATATAATTATAATTATAATTATA
>JAXCLQ010000004.1:7166490-7178531 GCA_035584115.1 Cedrela odorata
TTTTTACTTTACTAATTAAATGATTCTATCGCATCAGTATAATAATTATAATATTGAATAATTTTATTTAATACTTTCTTTAAATATTATATTTATAAAGAGTTTAATTATTGAGTGCTAATTAGTAATTAGCAGTAATAATGGGACCAATAAAATACCAACTCCAAATTGGGTAGTTTCTTGGATGAAGCAGAATTAGACAGCTAAGAGGCTGAGACAAAGTTCGTTCAATGTTCCCAATAACCTTAAAGTCCTTCGCTTTTTGGGCATGGCAACACTAACTACAAGTTGTTGGTTAAAGCGTTGTTTAATTAATTAATTAATTAATTGATTAAGAGGTTTTAATTTAATAAATATTAATCATGAATTCGATGTGGTTAGCAACATTTATGGCAATGTGGTATACAGGGAACATCAGCCACGATATTCTCCTTAAGATTTTATAATCCACGTGGCACTCGTGCACTGTAATTAGGGTTTTGGTCAACCCCAATTATTAATTCTTTAGTAAGAAAAAAATCTATTATGTATCAATGCTGTGATATTCTCACATGCTCGGTTGATCTTGATCGTCTAAATTTTGCAGCAAGAAGGGTGGATCACCGTTGATATAATCATAATAATATATCACATATATTATCCAAAAAGAATTATATATTGTATTTAATATTTTGTGGCATGGTTAGAAAATAACACTAAATCTGGGCATCGATGAAATTAGCATGGACACGAACGATGACGATGTTTCTTAGTGCATCATGCACTTTAGGGTAATTGCATTGCACAATGGGGTATGACATATTCCTATGGCATGTCATATCCCACTATTGCTACAAAGTTTAATTTTATATATAAGTTGCTAACTCATAAATTAACGAAGTTAATTGTACAAAGAGAAGCAACATCAAAACTTATACTATGCAACTTAATTGTCCTGTTTTGCTTATATTAAAGTTAATGTTATCGGCATTAGTTTATCGTGTTTTTATTTAGAAGTGATCTTGATGTGATATTAAAGATAAACGAGTTAAACCCTTAAAATTTAATCAAAAATTAGAGTTTAAATTAAGATTAATGATGCACTATTACTTATTTCTTAGTTTAACATTAAATTCGATAAGAATTATAGCTTAAAAACTTATCTAAACTCTAAAAAACACACGAAGGACCTATTTCCAGAAGAGAGGCATGCAGAAAAGAAGAATAAGTGTCTAATGGGTATGCCGGCGACACGTGGGAAAATGGAAAACGGAGAATCCACCGAATGGAATTAGGAAGTAGTGAGGATAAGGGTTAGAAATAAAATGTCCACAACCCACCCACAAGTTGCAATAGCAATAGCAAATGACACACATATTGAATATTGGATATTGGATGATTTTATCATCCACAAACAACAACGTTGATTATGATGGATGGCTCATTCAATATTGAAACGAAGAAGCGTAAGTAAAAGCCCACTACAAATAAGGACTTTGGGAAGTTTATGGAAGACTTTCTGTACCAGTGTCGCTTTTCTTTTCTAAGTGAATTAGTTTCTCAAGAATTTCCAGACTACGACTATGTACGTATAGAATGTGTTTCAAGGACTGCAAGGGACTCAGGGTTGACACATTGAACAGAGAAAGAAAGATTGAACCAAGATTTGTTTATTTTATTTGCTTGCCAATCTGCCTAATATTAGTTGAAAATATATTTGATCAGATTGTTTCAGTGCAAGTCTCTGTCAATGTTTCTTCCACTTGAATGAGAGTATAGTTAGGCAGGATCAAAATGAACCTACGTGGGAAGCTAGAGCTAGCTAGAGGACGCAGGGAGAAGAAGAAGATGAAGAACTCTTTGCATAGAAGATGTTCAATGGTTTCAGGTCAAAAAGACAGCGGAGAATGAAGGAAAGAGCACAATCATCATTACAAAATGAAAATGGAAGTCTTGCGTTGATATTTATTTGCCATCACCAGTGACCACTTAACAGGTTGAAGGGTCGATGTCACCCATTTTCAACAACTTGGACTTTTACTGTAAAGCCAAAATGAGACAAGTCGCAACGCTTTCTTTCACTTATGGTCCTCCGCAACAGCCAACATTCAGTTTATAAGTCTAGGGACTGAAAAATTGTCTTTAATAATAAAATCATGAAAATTCAGATACAACAAGGAGTTAAAAAAAAAAAAAGTTCTGCACCAGCCGGGAATCGAACCCGGGTCTGTACCGTGGCAGGGTACTATTCTACCACTAGACCACTGGTGCCTTGTAACAATCGGTCCCTAGAAGACAATACATATTTTATAGATTAATATGCAAAGATGCTCATCTAACCATTATGCATAAATTTAAAAGAAACCTGTGGCTGAATCTGAATCATGAAACTTTTCAGCTTCTTCAAGCAGTAAACTGTAATAAACCTTATTTAAGATGATAACTTTATGTTCTTTAAGTGTCAGACCTAAAACACAATAAGGCAATTCAATTTATAAAGGCTGTACACCTGATTATGAATCCTAAACTGGAAGTATATATGATTTAGACATTTATTTGACTTAGTTTTGTACAATTGATACAGTGTACTGAAATTGAAGGAATTTGAAGCAAACTACTTATCAGATTTCAACACAATCATCTTCCTCGTCTGTTTCAATATCCCAGTCTATTTGAAAAGAATTAGCTGATTTCTTCAACTCTGTTAGTCCTGTCAGATCCTCCAGATAGGTAGGATGGTTAATTGCTTGTAGTATGAACTCGGTTCCTCTTTCTCGATATTCCGATACCACCTGTATATACCCATTGCAATCAAAATTATTAACGGTAACTTGAATAATAAAATAACAAGACAACAATATAACTATAAAGCTCAGGAAACCATTGCAATTTTAAGCCAAAGGATGATGCAACTTATCTTAAATAAAATTCCATTTTTCAAGTAATAAGTATCAAGCTCAGGCAAATCTTATAATATCATGCCTGAAAACAGCTAACCTCTTGAATTAACCAAACAGAAAGTCTACAACATTTACTAAGAATCACTAATATATGTACTTACAGTGCCGCAACAAGCTGTGCAACTGTTTGAGGAGTGACCAACCAGTGTCATTTGAGAAAATTGAGAAATGGAACCTCGAATCTGGTGGGGTAAAATACCAAGAGGTTGTTCACTGCTTCCGCTGTCAATGGAGGTCGCAAACTCAGCTCTAGCGTAGATCCTGTACATGTGAAATTAGACACCAAAATGCCATGTCAAATGTTGAAAGTAAGAAAAATGGAACTTCTATATACTCTTAACCAATGCGATTTAAATTTAGAAAATGTTCCAGTTGGCAGAATGCTTCATACAATCTTTTAGGATTTACCCTTGAGGATGATGCAGGACCCCAACTAACAGTTCAACAGCAAGAGATGAAGCAATAGGAGCGAGCCCTGGACGTGTAACAGTACATTGCTGGTCCAGACTGCGGTTGGCAGTTGACTGCACATATAACATAAAAGTTATTACTCAGGTTAATACATTCAAATCAAGTGTTGCACATCATTTTTTTAATTATAGAATTACATCAGTTGGAGCAACCACATCATTGCAGAAGTAACAGCCCAACCTCTGCCCTCGATCTCTATTAGTTAGGGCAAGGTTACCCATATCAGCAGATAAAGCATTTGCAGCCTCAGCTTTAACATCATGGGAAGTGCTGAAAGGACCAGGTCCATGGCGCATGACTAAGAAGCTGTCAAACCCTAGAGCTGCAGTTATTGTAATCTGCAAAAAGATAAATGCCATATTCAGTTTAATATAAGTAATAAGTAGCTTATATATCACATCAATTTTACCAAGCAGTCAAATAAGCTCAAGGAGATCGACCTTATTAGTATTGGCAGAAAGAAGTGTAGGAAGCCATCGGCTTTCCCTTGTATCGGTTAATAAGAAAATTGCATCATGAGAAAGAATCAAATCATGCAGGCGTCTACAGTCATCAAGAACACTATCTTCTTCTTGGCTAGGCACCGGATGCCCAGGCATTGGTATAGCCATCACAACACCTTCTGCTTGCTGAAAAATGAATGCCAAAACAGATGCAAAGTATGAGAAAATGAATTTTAATTAGGTGATTGATCCTTGCATACTGAGGCATCAGGAATAAAACTAATTACCACAGCTGGAAATATCCGCTTGAGGCTTTTAACTGCTGCTGCTGCTTTAAAATCACCACCATTGAGGCAATCATCCAATGTATATAGGGACTGCCTCAATGGATTAGACATTGCCGCTCTACCATTGTCAAGTAATGTAATTTTCCGGACTCCCCAAGCCTGAAATATACATAACCTCAATTACCCATGAACTAGAATCTACAATTATTTTTACAATTTTTCTGAACACTCACCAAAAGCATGCGGGCGACCTGGCATCCAAGAGTGCCAGCTCCAAGGAGAAGACACTTACTAGAAGATAAGATGTTTAGGTTCAGAGATGGCAACTGGCGCCATCTCATTAGTTTTAAATTCAAATCTGCAGCAGATACAGCCAACCTGTAAAAGTAACTCAAAATGATCAGAATAAAAGCAGAATGATATTATTATGGATTGCAAAGGGGCAATGCAGAGAGCATACCTAGTTGGATCCATAGATTTAGCAAGGCCAACACACCTAGGTACTTTCCTCCCTTTGTTGAGTTCCCATCCCACTGCATTAGGTACAAATCGACTATCTCTCCATCCTAAGAAAATATTGGCATTAATCAGTCAACTGAGTGCCCAAAAACAGATTCAAACTGTCAAAAGAGATAAACTATCAATCAGAAAAGAGCAGTTACCCAGTATCTGCCGCTCTACCTTGTGGAATAGTTATCAAAGCTTCGCCAACAAGGGACAAGCCCAGGTCCGCAAAACCACAATTCTCTCTATAGCATAAAAAACGAGCTGACTTAAGGTTCCATCTTGCAAAAATAAATGCAAGGAAGTTGCGAAGAGGCCAGCCAGGATTGTTTTGAAGATGACATGGATCATAAAAACTGAAAAGCAGCTGCAAAAATAATATCTAAAAGTTTGAGAAAGAATCATCCATAATAACATATTCTGATTAAATATACCGGTCATAGTTCAACTCATATTTCACTAGAATAAATTCCTACAATCACAAACCAGTTTACTTCCACAGAATAACTTGAAGAGTTACTGGGACAGACCTTTTGACCATCACCTTGGCAGGCTTCCAAGTCCTTCAGATGCCTGATAGTAGCATGCGAATTTGAAGCAATGCTGACCAAAAAATATGGCACATCTGCAACATTCCGTATGATTTAGGTTTCCCAAAGAATATTTTGAAAGTAATTAAAAAAGGACATAAATCACAACTGATACCAGCTGTTAAGATTGAGTTACGCCACTCATTACAAGCTGCTGATACAGATTCTGCCTACACATTGCAGAAAATATCATAACATTGAAAGAGAAAGAATATTCTAAAAAGTTGACCATTCTATTTTTAGCAACAATCACAATTCTGAGTACCTCTTGTGAGCTAAACCATTGTGAAGCTGGCCTCAAATCAACCAAGGTTGCAGGAGGATCAAACACCAGAGCAGGAAATGCAAACCAGTAATGAAAACTCCACTTCTTCAAGTCTGCAAATGAGATGAGCAGGAACCTTGATAATACTGCACTGTCATCTACAGCTTTACCTGAGTGAATGTCCTCCCAAATCTAAGACTCAACAAACAACTCATTTGTTAAGTGAGATACACATACACATCAAAAATCAAGTCCATTGATTAGTATTGAGTGCATACATTACAATCTGAAACACCAATAAAGATAACCAAGATAGTGAATATATTGATACATTCTCCAAATTTCCACTCAAAACAAAAATACATAAATAAATAAAGATCACCCACATATCCAATTGACGAAATGAAGCATTTGAATGGTTTACCTTCTTTGCTTCGTGTTTGAGCAAGCTTTGTTTATCAATGGCATGGAAGCTTTCCAGAGTATTGGTGTTGTACAGGGTGCCTGGGACAGAGCATCTGTTGCGATTCCCACGACTTGCTGATGCTGTTGATGATTGCTCATCTGAATCGGATGGTAGAGATTCCAAAAGAAGAGTCAAATGATTTGACACTTGTGAATATGAGCAAGGCGCATAGAAACCTGCAATTATATCAATCATAACTTAGTTTACGCTATTTTCCTTTTTAATAAAGTGAACCTCAAAAATTTTGCAGGACATCCATGCCCCATTTTGTTACTAACAAAAATAATGAATAAATAGAGTTAACAATTTATCTTGTTAAATCGTTTTATATATTCATTGATTGTTCTAAGAAACAAAAGTTTTCCCTGACTCAATCCTTAATTAAATTACAATTGTTTAGGTGAAACTACAATCGTTCAGGCAATATACTCAAAACCTTACCACTTTCCCCCCATTTTACACACAATTTTCCAACAACTAAGTAAAAGGCAACATATAATTAGTAAACATTTGCAATCATGAGAAAACGTCACTAATTCAGTAAACAAAAATTCACAATCTTTATAATTCAGTTATAGCAAAAACAATCAAACAAGAACCAAACAATATTACTAGGTAAGACTTTTTGACCAAATAGAGATTTAATAAAGCCCAAAATTCCTTAATTTCTCAATTTCTCATCCACTTAAATGGATCATGGTCAACGAATGCAACCAATCGTGTTCATCATTGATGGAAAAACGTAGATAGATAAAAGTACCGGTGACGGGAATGGGAGAGTCGTCGATGCCTAGCTTGTTGAGCTTTAGAGAAGACAATCTGTGCCAGAAACCCTCGTCAACAGTGCTCTGAAACGGCGCGAATTGCAGTATAGATCCTCTTTCTTGTTTAGCCATAGTTGCTTCCGTCTTTACTGATTTTGCGTTTCCTTTTCCCTGCCGTCTCTTCTCTGTAATTTGATTTACAGGTATTACAGTTTTTTATCTTAGTTTACTGCTTGTTTAACGGAGTGAAAGAATATCGTTAGAAAGATACCGTGTCGGGTCGGGTTCGGTTGTCTCCGTTAAGTCAGCTTTAATAGCCGCCACGTCAACATTTTTTTCCAGTCTTCCCCTAATGTTTGCCATAATTATTATTTATTCCCTCAAATTTTAAACAATTCTGAAAATCCCCAACATCACCTTTTAGTTTTAATTGGAAGTATTTGTCCAGTAAATAATCCACAAAACATACAAAGGGAACTTAAATACTCAACTGCTTCCAACATTTTCATTGTTAAGCATTCATAAAACATGATACATAGAATATACATCCACACAATCATGCTTGTGATCATACACAGAGTCGCCATTGTAGAGTCTTTGCATGCAGTAGAGGCAGCTTTGGCATAAGCTGTTAATGTAACGGTGTATCTAAATTTTACAGAAACACGGAATTTTTTCTGTTTATCTGGTCCAAACCTGGACATATACAAACAGATAACACTATATAAACTATGCACATTGGCTTTGGCACCATCAACCCCACCAAGAGATCTAAGCTCTACGACGATGAACTTGAGGATTCGAAAAAAGAGGTCCTCTGTCTCTTGTTTGGAAGTGTTGTCTTTGGTGAGTATTCTGGTAAAGGGGAAGCTTTTTCCAGAACAGAATTCAGGGCCTGGAGAACAGAATTTGCAAGAAGTCGGGATGCTTCAGCATTGTCAATATTCCCTTCTTTGCAGCAGGTAAAAACAAAAACATTCTTCAACCAACCTCCTAATGTTGATATTTCTGCCATTAGCATCTTCAGTGGGAGTGCATCAAGAGCTTTTCTTAGATCAGACAGCAGTTCAGACCGGTATTCGCAGCAGATAGATGCCTTGAACAAGAAATTGGCATCTCCTGCTTCATCATTATATGGTTCAACTTTCACTTCATCAGCATCCATTGGAATGAGAAAACCTTCGCTGGCTTCCATGGCATTCTTTTTCAGCACTTTCACTTGGCTTATGACTTCAGCAAGCAAGGTTGCTTTGTCCATCTGTGAACAACAATCAAACCTCGAGTTAGTATAGGTCATCAATGTTGTCATCAGCACCAACCTGTTTTTCTGTTAGTAATATTGAATAATAAAAAAAATTCAGAATCTTGATAAAGCACAACTGGGTTTACAATAACATGAAGTTGACTCTGGCCCAAGGCAAACAATAAGTATATTATTAGACCCAACCATCATAACATGCAGCTGAGAATGCACAAGAATTCGTTCAATTCAAAAGGGAACTCAGAATATATTAAGGTCAAACAATTTGCTATCAGCAATATTATGTCTTCTTGTATTAATGATACCTACAAGATTAATCCAGTCTTAACATAGAAATGAAAGATATCGAGCTATCACTTGGACTTCATCATAGCTTTCCGAGTTGACTCCTAATAATATTTCAGTTTAAATATGCATTGAATTTCTTTTCCCACTTATGTTCCTTGCTTACACTACCAAACATAATAAAATATCATACTGATCAGTGAGCAACAGACATGTAAGCCATATAATATATCGAGACATAGACTTCATGAGCATCCATAAGAGAAGAGCTGGCATGTTGCCCCACAATCCAGGCAATCAATATCATCACTTGTCAATTCGAAAACAGATATGGTCTCCTACCAGTTAAATAT
Organism: Cedrela odorata; assembly: GCA_035584115.1. NCBI lineage: Eukaryota > Viridiplantae > Streptophyta > Magnoliopsida > Sapindales > Meliaceae > Cedrela > Cedrela odorata. The sequence goes on from JAXCLQ010000004.1 coordinate 7,175,119, forward strand.
ACATATATCGCCACAACTAATCCCATAAGTTTACATATTGTTTAACAACCACGGGATCATCAAACTAATTAAAAATTAGGTTGAACTCAGCTAGGTTGAAATGGTTTTCCAATCTTATTAACTATATAGGTGCCTTCGACTCAATCAAAAAACAAGATTGCAATTGCTTCTCTGCTTCCCGAATCTTTTTCTTTCCTTTTCTTTTGGGGGTTTTATCAATAATAATGCTAAAGAATTGCTAAGGGCGGCGTATCCCAGTACATAAGTAGTTCTACATCAACAATACACCATTTTTTACTTACCTTAGGCAGTTAATAGTGGGCAGATACAAACCCATCAACTGCCTTATTTATCTTTTTGCAAAATTCTAATATATTTCAATCCAGATTTCTCCTGTAGACAAGCTTGAATGAGTGGTTTCAAAACAGAGAACTAATTCACTCATTCAGAATCGTGAACATCCAGCTGATAATGTGATAGAATGCAATTTAAGTACTCTAAATCAGCAATATACTAGTTACTTTGATAGAGATTTCCAAGTTGGGACCGAAAAGGATGTTTGAATTCATAAAGAAATAAGCCACAATCACTCAATTATCAAATTCTGAATTTTGTATTAAATGAAAACTAGTATATCTTCCAGCCAACTTTGTACCTTCCAGAACCTCAGTTGACTCTAGCACAAACAATGCCAGAAAAAAAATAAACATCATCATTTGTGACCTCATTTAAATAATATGAATTAAAGGTTCAGAATCGTTTGCTTATCCTCAGAAGTCAGAACCTCATTTTCTTTTGTGAATCCAAGGGAATTTTTTTATTGAAATGAGGCTTATCTCAGTTTGCCGAGCAAGTTGAATAATAGCACAATTAGTTTCACAAGGTCCCAGAATCCCTTTGTTTAAGAGCAGCAACCTATGTAATGTGTCATGTTCTGTTGTTTCTTGAAAAAAACAAAGCCCTCACTGAAATGAGGCCTGCTATCCTTGAGTTAAGTTGTGATAATATGTTCTTCATGAGTTTTAAAGGATGGTTTTGTTTTCTCCCCTAACTTTCTTGGCAAGCAAACAATAGTATTCCTTCACAAAAACTAAATTCTGAGACCAAAGAGTGCTTAAAAGCTTATGAACATCTAACAGGGCCACCTCAATTTAACCAGATACTCATAATATCTAGCTATAATTCAAGTCTCAACAAAAGTGTTCAAAGATTAAATCAACATGCTAAATCAACAACTAAGCAAATAACAAAAAATTAACTGATACTATTACCATAATAACCGATTAAAACCTACATGTGGAAAAAGAAATAACCTTTCCATTGCAAGGCACGAGACCACGAAGAGTATCAAGATGAGCATTGATCCTTTCTCTTCTTCTCCTCTCTGCTTCACTATGACTTTTCAAAGCAGCCATAGCTTTGGCCTCTGAAACTTCCTTCTTCCCCACTCTAACAGGAGCCTTGACAAGCTCTCCTCTCTCACTGTCCAACACCAAAGATTGGGAAGCCGACCCACCTCGCAAAACTCCGTTAAAACCACCTAAAAATGGATCATAAAGTGAACCAAAACCATGCCCAAGTGAAGAATTTGAGTTAAAAGAATAAGCAGCCATTAGCCAGTTTGGTTTTTGACACAACTCTTTAGGACCCAGATATGCAAAGGAAGAGTAGGCCAGGAGGACGAATGGTAGGAGCAAACCAGAAGGAAAGTATTTGGTCAGGGAAGTTTTGGTTACAGAATTTGCTGGTGTTTGTGATTGTTCTTCTTCTTGCTGTTGTTCTTAAGGTTTTATCTTCCATCACGAAAAAAGACAAGCTTTGAAAGTGTTTAAGAGAGATAATCAGTTGGAAAACATCCACATTTTCCTCTTGAACTATTGAATTCCATCATTTCTAGCTACTTCTCTTTGAAAAACGTGAGATTCTTGATGTTAATTAAACAAATACGTGCAGATACTGCTGGAAAAACTGTGAATCAAGACTTTGTGATTCCAATAAATATTTGAGAGAATCACGAACCTTTCGATGAATATTCAAGAGGCAAAAGAGACAAGATTACAAGTCAAAGGAGTTCACGAATAGTTTTTGGAAGAAGAAGAAGAAGAAGACTTTTTTACTTTGGAGACAGCAGGGGCGTCTAAGTTGCATTATAAATAGAAGTTATTCATACAGACAATGAGCTTTTATCATCTAAGTCCCTACTTTGTTATATTTTCTCAAATAAGTCCTAAACTCCTAATACATCAACTGCAATATCCTTTATTATTAATCAACACTCTAACCTTTGGCGTGCAAACCAAATCTGTATACGGGTAATGTAATCATTTAAGAGAAACTATATCTTATTAGAGAAAAATAAAAAGTTAGGGACCTATATAATAATGTCCCTTTTACAGATGATTTTTGGGCATTTTGAGAGAGAGAATGTGGTGGGAAATCATACAAAAACAAAAATTGAAGTCAAATCATCAAAATTAAAATGGGTATTTGATTAAACTAAGACTTTGATTAGTAAACGATAGGTACTAATACTACTATGATGTGACAATCACCAATTAAATCTTAGTTTGTTGACAAGCACCAATAACTCTTAAAATAATGAAGTCCACAATTAATAGTATTTGACCATCTAGAATTTCTTACTTGCCATGCTTGTAATTATTTGGATGTGAATTTGATTTATGTGATGTGGAAATCTTTTGGGTTAATTAATAAACTAAATTTAGGATAATTTTGGTAAGAATATAATCTTAATTAATTTTTATGCTAATTGGGTACTTATGATGTTGTTACATGTGATTGTATAATTTAAAATTAATCTCTTAAAAGATGCTAATTTGGAACTCTAAACTCTTTTGTCATATTATGGGCATTAATATATAATTTTCATTGGATGAATTCTTAAGTGTGGCCAAAAGACAATAAAATAATAATTTTGAGGTCAAGAAAAGCTGTCATTTCCATCAACTTTAAGGACTTTGCTATAATATATATATAATTTAAAATAATTAATAAAAAAACTTAAACTAAATAATTTTTAAAAATTTAAAATATATAATATAAAATTTTAAAATACAAATATAAAAGTTAAAATAATTAATATAAGAATTAAAAAAAATTAAATATATTTTATATTCAATTCATTGTAGTTAGAATCCAATTTTATAAAAATTAATTAATTATTAATCTATTTGGTCTTATCAACAACTTGCTATTTGATGTCAAGCAAGATTCCAACTATTGATTAAACACAAACAAATTATCATTTAATTTAATACAAAGACTTGCCATTGATAGGTTGTGTCTCTTTCTTTGTCATCGTCTTCCCTTGAAGGGTCATTATTTTATAATAATGGCACTTTTTCTTATGAGAAAATTAGGGTTTTCAAATGGGATTTGTGTTGTCTAGATTC
>JAXCLQ010000004.1:7180474-7213210 GCA_035584115.1 Cedrela odorata
TTCGCCGTCACTCTCACAGCATAGAACTAAAACCTCGGATTTCAAACGAGCTTCTTTATCGCCGTCAGTATCATCATACTCACCGACGCTAAAATCTCTGATCTCTCGTGTTCTAGCTCGCAATGTTTCATCCATCGTCCGATCATCGCTCTCCGCTAAAGCGGTGTCTTTCTCTTCCGTCATTCCTGCGACGTCGCTTGATTTTGACACCAAAGTTTTCAAAAAGGAGAAGATCACTCTCTCTGGCCACGACGAGGTATCACAAAAAAACTTAGAAAAGAAAAAAAATATTACTTTCCTTTTATTAACTCTAGAATGACGTGCAAAGACATTGTTTTTGTGTAGTACATCGTGAGAGGAGGGAGAGATTTGTTCTATCTGTTGCCAGATGCTTTTAAGGGGATTAAGCAGATTGGAGTCATTGGTTGGGGATCTCAGGTTTCATTTCTTATTTGCATCTTGATATAAATTTATGTTTTTTTTTAATGTGATATGTGTGTATATGGATTTATGCATTTGCTTATTTATGGGGTTTACACAATCTTGACAGGGGCCTGCCCAAGCACAAAACTTGAGGGACTCACTTGCGGAGGCAAAATCTGATATTATAGTGAAGGTAACTTCTGTTTGCATTTATAAATTCGTAGTTTTTTTTTTCTTGTTATTGATTTTCTTTTTCATATAACAGAGAAAATTCATTCGTTGTGGTTTGCTTTTGTGTGTTGCAGATTGGGCTGAGGAAAGGCTCCCGTTCATTTGCTGAAGCACGTGCTGCAGGATTTACTGAAGAGAATGGAACTCTAGGAGATATATGGGAAACTGTTTCAGGAAGTGATCTTGTCTTGTTATTGATTTCTGATGCTGCGCAGGTTGGTGTGTTTTTCATGATTTTGTTTTTCTGCAGCAATATGAGATATGTTAATCATGGTCAGTATCTTTTGAATACCACTTTGACAAAGGCATAGGATAGCAAATGAGTTGATCTTTATAGTTCTATTAGTAGTCCAAGAGTGTGGTTGAGGTAATTTTACAGGATAACTAATGCATTGATATTCAAATAAAGTAACCAAACAAATCAGAATTCAAGCCTTTAACCCAATGCCACCTCCCAAGTTGTAAGAAACAAATAAGTTGGGTACCTAGTGAAAAACATTTCAATGTACATGTGAAAATTTCAAACTTATAATCACTTTCATTCCCAATTAAGTACGATTTCTTGCAACCTCACACAGCTTAAGAAATGACATTGCAAGCAATATGTTTTCTCATAGTCTAACATCCATTTCTTTGAAATATAATCTGTGCTGAAACTTAAAGAATAAGTACAGAGCAACAACTATCTGAACCAAGCAATCATACTGGTTACATAAGTTAACCAAAATTTGCTTTCTATGTGTGCATTTAATTTAATTTTTCCAATTTAATGTGTTTTATGTGTTCAATCTAACTTTCCAAATGTTATCAATGTCTCAACCCTAATGAGTCCTATACAGATTATATAGATTGGGAAGTAAATGCTGTAAAGTTTTTTTCTTGCCTGAATTAGGTGTGTATTTCCTTTGATATTTATATTTGAGGATGCAACTCTTCAGGCTGCAGCATTTCTCACTTGTGATACTCGGCAACTTTTTTTTCTTCCTGTTTTTCAGTACTTATTCTGTTTGTCTTGTTTTTTTTTCCGTGGTGGTGCTTATTACCCTCTTGTGCGTTGTAGGCAGACAATTATGAGAAGATTTTCACCCACATGAAACCAAATAGCATCCTTGGCCTTTCCCATGGGTTTCTTCTAGGTCATTTACAATCCTTGGGACTTGATTTTCCAAAAAATATTAGTGTTATTGCAGTTTGCCCTAAGGGGATGGGGCCTTCGGTTAGGAGACTCTATGTTCAGGGTAAAGAGATAAATGGAGCTGGAATTAATTCCAGTTTTGCCGTCCATCAGGTTTATCTCTCTGTTTCTCCATCTACTTTTATTATAGCAAACTGGCGCCACATTTAAACCTTAGCTGAGACGCCGAGTACTCATTCTCTTTTTTTTTTAGCAGGATGTTGATGGCAGGGCTACAGATGTTGCTTTGGGTTGGTCAGTTGCCCTAGGTTCTCCTTTCACCTTTGCCACCACATTGGAGCAGGAGTATAGGAGTGACATTTTTGGGGAGCGTGGTAAGCTCAGTAGCTTATGTGATTATTCCAATTGTTCTCTCATTTTCTATATAAATTTTTATGTTCTCTCACTATGCTTATATTTGGGCTTGTAGGTATATTACTAGGTGCTGTTCATGGAGTTGTGGAGTCCTTGTTTAGAAGGTACACCGAGAATGGAATGAGTGAAGATTTGGCTTACAAGAATACCGTTGAGTGCATAACAGGAATTGTATCCAAGACCATCTCAACAAAGGTTTGTTTTATCTTTGGGTTCAGTCTCTGTGTTGTTTTTTTATGGGAGAATGTACTTATTCAGGACTCTATTTTTGATCTTTTTGCATGTCTGTACTTTGACAGGGTATGTTGGCTGTGTATTACTCACTGTCCGAGGAGGGCAAAAAAGAGTTTGACGCTGCATATAGTGCCTCTTATTATCCTTGTATGGATATATTGTATGAATGCTATGAAGATGTTGCCAGTGGCAATGAGATTCGTAGTGTAGTTTTGGCTGGTCGTCGATTTTATGTAAGTTGATATCACTATATGGGAACATTTTATTGTTATTTTAGCTCATTTTAACAGAACTATTATGGTGGATGCTTACTGAGCACTTTTTAACAGGAAAAGGAGGGTCTAGCATCTTTCCCAATGGGTAAGATTGACCAAACTCGGATGTGGAAAGTTGGTGAACGTGTTCGTGCAACACGACCCAAAGGTGACTTGGGGCCTCTGCATCCTTTTACAGCTGGGGTTTTCGTGGCACTTATGATGGCCCAGGTAATAATAAATTCTGTCAATATTGACGGATAAATGTTCCACATTCTTACTGAATGGATGGTGGTTATGTGAGTGACGATACTATGTTTTCATTTTTTTTTATTTTGTATAACCCTCTCGAATTTCTGCATGTAAAAATTTTAGATTGAGGTCTTGAGGAAGAAAGGGCATTCATACTCGGAAATCATCAATGAGAGTGTGATAGAAGCAGTGGATTCTTTAAACCCCTTCATGCATGCTCGAGGTGTCTCATTCATGGTTGATAATTGTTCTACAACTGCACGTTTGGGTTCACGGAAGTGGGCACCACGATTTGATTACGTCCTTACTCAACAAGCTTTGGCAGCAGTAGACGCAAGCACTCCCATCAACCAAGACCTCATCAGCAACTTCCTATCTGATCCTGTTCATGGAGCCATTGAAGTCTGTGCTCAGTTGAGACCAACTGTTGACATCTCAGTGACTGCAGATGCAGATTTTGTTCGCCCAGAGTTGCGCCGGTCAAGTACTTAGACTTGGATATGTTCAACTTTGCCAGAACGAGTTTTATAGGTCTAGGAGGATGGAATTTTCCACTAGATAGAGTCCTATATCTTAAATGGTTTTATCATCTTCTTGAGTCATGTCGCTTGCTATGTGTTGTGAGCATGAGTAGACAAAGAGGTACTTTCATTTTGATAATTTGTTTCTTCTAGTTTTCATAGAGAATAATGTATTGACTTCATATTTTGGATGTTTGAATCTCATTCTCTTTCGGGCTTTATCTCATTCAAATTTTCTAATCCAGCAATTCTAGCTCTTATGGTGACTTATAAGTTACTCCTCCATGGCTACTGTGAATGCCCAACAATTTTTCAACATCACCACCTTTTGTTATCGACAAAATGATGATACGATAAGAAATCAAACAAAGCCTACTGCTTCATCTCAACAAATAGCTCTTGCTTGAATTTCTATTGTCAGATGGAGGGAAAACACTACATTGCAGTTATAGCCTCGTACGAAAAACAATGCCCATGTACGTGGAAACTTTGTTTGGGATTTTTTGTATGTGTTGTGTGAGGGTACGAAATAATGAACCTCTGGCGTTTTAACAAAATTTAGCCTGCTTCTGGCATTTAACAAAGCTTGAGCCAACGAATGTTCTCTTTTCAGAGTTCACTTAACAACCTGTCACACTCTGCTGCTCTGTGAGAGATACCTTATTCCTCGTACTTGGCGGGGAAATTGGTGTGATTTAGACTAGCCACCTCATGATTATACAGTTAGGAATATAATTTAGTCATAATCAAGAATTCCCATTAGGCTAAATAGGTTCTCTGCTTTCTTGTTTTATTTGTCATCATGTATAATGAAATAATTTAAGTGCAAAATCGAGTGACTAAAATCTGTAATTACTTGCTTTGAAAAGTAAAGAAAAATGAAGGTTGTTTTTGGGCATGGTGTAACCTGCAACTAGAGGCCTTAACCATTATTCACACAGGCGACTTGACAACACCTGCAACACCAACAAGGCATCGTCTCATGGAGCTAATCAACAACAAAATAGCACGACAGTGTTGTAATGTACAGGTTTGTCATTAATCTCATTCTCAGACCTTGCTTCTGCATATTGATTAATTACTGTATTAATCTATCACATAAAATAATCTTATGGGTAGAACTATTTGGTAAAGAAGAATACACAAGTTCAATGTACGACTCCCCCAGCAAATCCCAGAAAATTAATAGCGTCTACCATAATTTCTGTTCCTTACCATGGCTTTCAGTGTTGCTTACATTATTACCTGAGTGGCCGAAGCTGATGTAAGGCTAGCTCAGCTAATTCAATTTGGCCCTTTCATATGCTAGTCGCCTTCATCAGCTTTGAAAAATTTATATATGGCAAAATGATGCGGACGTTAATTAATCAGACAGAGACAAACCTTTCTGTCTGTTGTTTTCTCAGTTCTCTTCTTGAAAGCTTATCTTGTTTTATTCCTGCAAGTCATCTTGTTATCGTTATTCCACTATTTCTGAAAAACTTCTTGTCTTGAATAACTCAGATTAATTAAGAACAAGCAAGATCAAAGTTCAATTAGCACAACCCGAAGCACATATAATATACCACTGAAGTCAGAGAAATCAAATAACTTGAAAGGAATTCTATCGATACACATCTAGTAATATAAGAATATCTTTTTCTTTGTTTGGGCTTTCTCAACACCCCAAGATAAATGTTCTTGCCACATATATTTGAAGAAAGGGAATATAGAAATTACCAAACATGTAAAACGGGTCTGTGATTGATGAATATAGCCAAGAAATTATGATCCTCTTCTATAACTTGCATGAGCTTTGAGTTTCTTTGTTACTTAATTATGTATAAACAAACTTTATTACTTAAGTTGTTCCAACACTTACAAATATTCCCTCCCTTCGCTCTTCTGCTTTCTTGGCAATATAAAGAAAGGCTAACTTTTTTTAGTACATGATAAATGAGACTTAGAATTTTATACACAGCACCACCAATCACTTTACACATATTCAAACTATACTCATGAATCTATGAACATTTGATTATAGAATAACATAACCCACCATTCATTTTTTCATGCGGTTGGGTAAGAGGGCTCCATGGCAAGGCCACAAAGACCTTCCCTGGCAGCAACATCTCTCTGAATCCTCATATATCCACTCTCACCCCATCCTGTACCCCAGGAATTCTTCACCAACCAATACTTAGTTCCACTAGAACCAGTCCCATATCCAATTGCTGTAATAGCATGGTCTAAATATGTGTCACAATCGCCACTGAATATCCCAGTTGAGTAAAACTGGAAACTGTAGCCACTGCCTTCAATCGCAACAGAAACTGGTTGGTTTGCCACGGCTTGCAACAAGGCCTTCTCGTTATTTGCCGGCACATCTTTGTACCCAGTTATCGCGGCTGCTCCTGTTCCTTTTTTCTTTGTTTTGCAAGTTCCATCAATTCCCTCGTATGGGTAATTAGCTTCAGTTGTGAGGCCACGGTTGCTTTTTATGAACTCGAAGGCAGTGTCCATGAGACCACCGCTGCAACCTGAATCCTGAGTATCACAGTCGACAAGTTCTTGCTCTGATAATGATATTAACTTACCTGTTTTGATTTGGGTTATTCCTTCCATGGCTGCTACCGCTGAAAATGCCCAGCAACACCCTATACATAAACAATAACAAACAATAAATGACAGCACAGAAAACATAACACAAAAACACAGCCCGGTTAGCTTGTTACTTACCACAGTGGCCCTGGTTTTTGACAGCAGTCACTGCTCCTTTTTTTCTCCAGTCCATGCTGGTTGGCACAGCAGTTAAGTTTCCATAATCAAAAGACATGTCTTTATCTTTTGATGAGGACACGGTTTTGGAGGATTGCCTCCTCTGATAACCAGTATACATACCGCGGAATTCGGCGTCAGTAAGGTCTGCAAATTTGTTAACAGCAAGCTTATAACCACGGTCCACACCATTAGTGTTAAAGTTTTCAATATATTCAACGTTGTTCTTGAAAATATTATAGCGTCTCTCCTTTTCAACAGCATCTTTATAGACTCGTCCATGTTGAGCCATCCATTCTTCATGCCTCTGAAGCATGAATTCCTCATTGAGAGGGCGGCATAGAGCATGAATGGCCCAAATGTTCAGAATAAGGAGAGAAACTAGAGAGAAATGTTTGCTTTTTTTTGTGAAAGCCATGGAAAATCAGAATGAATCCTCGAATTGGCGCAACTAATTAAAAACGGTGCTGGGTTTTTATAGACAAAGGATTCATGTAAGTTGTAAGCCGTCCCTTTTAATTGATAATGCTAGAAAAGACTTGCCATTCCATTCTACTTGCCTTGGAAGATGTTCTGACTTAGACCCCGGCAATTTCATTGTGTAAAATTTTGCTGCTTTGAAAATCGAACGACGGTAACACATGTAGGACCTTCCTCTTCCTTGTTTGACTTAAATGTCTACTGTTGTCTACAAGCAATTGAAGTCATTATCAATATATATTGTGGGAGGGACTGTTAAGAAATCACTAAAGATTCTTTTGTAGTTATCCTCGGATTGAAAATATAATGAGCGAAGGCCTTTGGCCCTTGATCTACTCCAGGCTGCTAGATTCCGAAGGCTGATCCATCACCAATCGGAATCGTAATTATTTCAATTTGGAAACTAATAAAAAAAAATCATGATTTTAAAAATTCTGATGGAAAGTTATATAATGACAGGAAATTTCGTTATGTTGAATCCCCAACTTTCCGTTGTTGTTAGATTCTCGGATTTTGTTTCCATGCATAAAGGAGATTTTCATATGGCAGCTTTGATGCGACGTATCCCTGGAAATGCAATGCCATTTTGTTCTTCTCTTAGTAGTAATTTCTCTTTTAGATGAAGTCTTTGAATGCTCGGATTCCATGATGCATAATACTGAACTCCCTGATATTATACGTCAACAGAAGAAATTATTTCGATAATCAAAAGCAGAGAATCAAATCTTGTACTTGTAAGATCATATTCTTTTGTGTGCACGCAGTAAACAATAACTAACATATGGACCTTCTTAATTCTTAGCTCTATCATTTGTGTTCATACAAATACAAGGATTTGTTATTCCAAATATCAAAATCATGCACCAGGTACCATCACAGTAAGATTCCTTGATTATCTTGGACTATATGAAGATTCCATTCCATTTCTCAGCAAACTTTGGAAGAACCTGTCGCATCCATATCAGGGAGTCGTCCTATCCCCCAAAATTAAAAGAGTGCAAGCTAGTGTCAGTGCTGGATTTCCAATCCACTCCACACATCGAGGATAGGAAAAGCAAACTTTAATACGTCAAGTATTCTCCTCGGACTGGAGGTAGGGCAGCTTTATTGGATTCCTCTTAAATGACAGGACTTGTTCCTAACTGAAACTGAAATTGTAGCTTCTTATGTTTTAATTTAACTTCCTGGATGGTTTAGCCCACCAACTTATGTTTGTCATCACTTAAAATGTGGGTAGTTTGTTGGATTTCTTTATAAATTTCGAGAATAACTGCTACCTAGTGTATCTGTTGCCGTTGGGTACGCTCTACTTTAGTCTTCTTTAGGGCACCTGGATTTTCTTCTTATATTACATTTAACTAATATGTTAAAGATGGATGAATGAACCAATAAAAATGTACAGGTGAATCATTTCAGGGAGTTGGAGGTGGCTTCAAGATGAGAACAGATAAAAGATATTTCTCTTGATTTATAATAGCCTGCAGGAAAATATAATGAAGGAAATCATATAGTGGTGCTTTAAATTTAAGCGTGCCAAAAGTGGGTTGAGGTGACTAAAAGGCACAATGGATGTAAGAAGGGGATGGTTGCGATGAATTTTTTTGGCATTGATGATGCTGTCAATTGGGAATTTATTCTTGTAAGAATTCTCTTTCTACAGTGGTTGCTTATTTATTGGCAGAATTTTCGAATTGGGAATTGCAAATTTTGATGAATATATTATCTTCTTATTGTCGCCATTCACTTTTCTGTCAGTGTAAAAATGCTAAGAACGGATCTAAAGTGGATGCATGAACTACTAAAATTAAAGAACAGTGTAGACATACTTCAGTGGTTCAAAATGTTACAGAGATGCTTCCATTTCTCCTTAGATATTAGATAATAGGTGTCTTAAGTCTTAAGTTATGACTTGTTTCCTATCTCTCTCGTCTTTTAAATACATTTTGTTATTGTACATTTTTGCTTATTCTTCGACGCTGTTAAAAATTATTTGGTGTATTGCATATTTTTGCTTTTATTTTTTTTACTCAATTGTTAAGACGTAGTTGGTGTTTCTATTTCCTGTGAACACATGCTGTTATATTAGATTGAATTTTGAATAATCAATATATGAAGATCAGTTCCAGAAACCAGGAGGAAGAATTAGGCAACTGGTCTTTCTGCATCCAAGTAGTTAATTATGGTTTGATTGATTATAGTTTCTTTACTTTCTTTTTAATAGTTCTGTGCCTTTGTCTCTTGTCCTGGTGAAGGAATGCTGTGAATCAATGGTTTTTCTTGTTATCATTCAAATGTTTTTGTTAATGTCTCTCCTCTTTTGGTTTTTATTGGCCATGAATAGATTGTCGAAATTATCCAGTAAGCATATGCAAACTGCGGCAGCTACTAACTCTGTTTCAGAAGAACATGTCCCAAAATCCCAAGTCATATATCGCTGTAAGAAATGCCAGAGAATTGTTGCCTCGGAAGAGAACATAGTTCCGTATGAGCAAGGAAAGGGAGAACAATGACATGGAAGAGTTACCAGAAGAATGCTCCTCCATATTTGTGGAGTCCATGAAATGGATGGAATCTGGTAATTGCAAACTCTATATAGAAGCATCGATAGCTTACTAAGTTGCTTTCGATTTCTGATCTTTCCAGCACAAGAAGGTTTCGTGGAAGAGAAACTTCAGTGAATGGGCTGCAAAGCGCTGCTAGGTTCGTTCAACTGGGCAGGTTTACAGTGCTGCTGTTGATCCTGGGTAAATCCGAATTAAATAAGAAAAAAAAATTATTTAGACCGCCGAAAATTTCATAAAAGGCAGAAAAAAAAAAAATTTTAATGGCGCCAAAAAAGGAGGGAAACGTCACGAAACGTTTTTCCCGTGCACAATAGGAAACACGAAACGTACCTCTATATATTGTCTGATTCCTCTGCCATTTCCGAGTTAGGGGTTTGACTAGGGTTTGGTATGAAACGGGACTTATAAATTCTTCCCAAATTAGGAAACTTTCTCTGGAAAATTTAATTTTCTCGCGAGCAAACACCGCCAAACTCTCTATCTTCAATCATGTCGTGCTCAAGTTGTGGGTCAAAATCATTAACCCGCGACGATATCTCCGGCAATTTAATATGCGCATTTTGCGGCACCGTCCAGAAGTTCGACAACTATGACTCCCAAGTACATGGGCGCGACGGTCCGACCGGAACGTATGTCCATGTCGGTACTTCAGGTACTGGTTCTGCCCTAAACTACAAAGATAAAAAACTCTACGAATCTCAAAAATTAATTGATGAGTATACTTACAAATTAAATTTGACGCAACGTAGCGTTGAAATAAGAAAGATGATTGATAAAATAACAGAAGGTGAGTTTGGGTTGGGAGAATGGTTTCCGATTTTAATCGGTGCGTGTAGTTATGTTGTTATGAGAAAGGATAATAAATCGTTGCCGATTGCTGAAATTGCATCAGTTTTGAATTGTGATGTGTATGAGTTAGGTAGGATGATTTCGCATGTGGTCGAGTTTTTGAATTTGAAGCTGCCTGAATTGGATTTTGTGATTATGTTTGAGAGAGTGCTTAGGAACTCGAAACTACCCAAATTAACTGAATTGGAGGGTGACAAATTGGATAAGATGAAGAAACAAGCGGTGTTTTTGTTGAATTGTGCTGTGAAGTGGTTTTTGACCACAGGGAGGAGGCCAATGCCAGTGGTGGTGGCTGTGTTGGTGTTTGTGGCAGAGATCAGTGGCGTTGGTTTGAAGATTGAGGATGTTGCCAAGGAGGTACATTGTGTATTGAGCACATGTAGGAGGCGGTATTCAGAGCTGTTGGAAGCGCTTGTGAAGGTGGCACAGGCCTTGCCGTGGGGGAAGGATGTGAATGTGAAGAATATTGTGAAAAATGCGCCATTTGTGATGGGTTATATGGAGATGAAGTCAATGGAGAAGAGGAAAGGAGATAGGGAAGGACTGGAGTGTGGTGGTGTGGATTTGGGTGATGTGGTTAGTGAATGTTTGAAGAAAGATGTTGGAGATGGGATGGATGAGTATGGCCAGGAAAGCAATGCCCAGAATGTTGATATGGATGATAGAAGTGAGGTTGCAAGGACAGGGGTTGCTAATGGTGATGAGATTAAGCTTTCTCATGAATGCTTGAGAATAATTTATACTAGATTTTCAGATGAGGTTGATGGTGGGAGGTTCTCGGGAGAGAGTGGAGAGGTTCATGAGAAGAAGCTAAGAAGAGGGTTTGACCTAAGTGAGTGTAGTGAATGGTGGAATGGAAAATCAGAGTTTAGCAAGAAACTTATGCTCAAAAAAATATTGGAGAAAGATGTGGGACTTGATACCATGCCTCCATCTTTTGTCAAGGGTAACACTGTGAATAAGAGGAGGAGAGCAAAGATAAATTCTGCTAAGGCACGAATTAACAAAATTATGCGTCCTTCAACAGCTGATGTAGGTGATACTAACAATGTTTGCCTTTCTGATTCTGTACATGGAAAGAGGAGAAAGCGAAAAAGAATTGGTGAACTTGATTGGGAAGATTTTATCATTGAGACCCTCCTGCTGCATCAGGTGAAAGAGGAGGAAATTGAGACAGGATATTACAAGACCTTGCTGGACTTGCATGTGTTTAACTCTGGGGTCATGTGAGAGTTTTCAGCTTCGAAAGCATCATTTTTTTGGTTCCTTTTGTTTAGGCATGATTTTGTTTTCTTCTGACAAGGGAGCATCAGAATATACTTTCATGCTGTAGTGACTGCTTTGTTGAGAGACTTTTGAGAACAAAATACTGTTGTAAACTCTTTCAGCTACAAGAATGTCAATGCCAACTTTAATGTAAATCTTCGCAAAATTAATACAACCACAAAATTATTGATTCAACTCATCACGGCTATCACAACAATCGCAGAAATTTGTATATTTCTGCAAGAATGTGCAGACAAGTGTAGCATTGAAACTTGATAGCTTTAAGTTAAGACCAAATATTGTCTCTGCTACTGCTCCATTCTCACTACAGAAAACTAACCAAGTTCAAACTTCATTTGTCATTCTAAGAAACTGGTTTATTTAGAGAAATGCACAATCTACTCTAATCATTTGATTGGTGCATGTGAAATGAACTGGATTGATCATAAATAATAATAATAATAATAATAATAATAATAATAATAACAATAAATGGTAGATTTGCATGTCACTGAATTTTATTTCATTCATTAACACTTGCAAGAGAAATTTCACCAATCCTCAACGATAATTGTAAAATAGAAAGGAAATATGTAGTGGCAAACGGATAGCCTACAGCTATCTAAGCTGTAAATATGAAAAGCAAGTGATCTGTTTCTGGCATCTGGACTATCAAAGAGTGTGTATCACTGTCCGGCAGCAAATGCCTCAACTGGGAAAGTCTTGGTGATGCCGGCAAGGCTCTTGAAATGAATTTTTCCAGTAGGTGGATCATCAACGATGATCTCACTGACTGGAGGCCAGAGCATAAATTCTTTCGCCTTCACTCCCTTGAGCTTCTTGATTCTTTTCTTGTCAACAAAACCAGTTATTTCAGCATCGTAGCTCACAAGCTTGCTGATCATCTTGAAACTGTGTTCCACCTTCTTCTTCTGCAGGATCCACATGTAACCAGTATTCTTAACGAAACCAACTTCAATCACGTCTGCAAGAGGAAGAAGTCCTGCGGGCAGTCCAAACTCTTCAAGAAGATCAGCTGCCATTTTAATGCCCTCCTCATGGCCCCTCCTGACAATTCCACCTTCCCTCTCTGCCATGGTCAGTTTTAGTAACTTCTTGTTTTGCCTAAATTTGATACGAGATTCTTTGCAGCGAAGGGGCGATTTATACTGAGTGACGATACGCGTAAAACAAATTTGATGGAGAAACTTATGCGAAAATCATTGTATAACTCCCCCAAAACTTAAACCGGCCCTATGTTCTTCAGACAGACAATATTGAATGCAGTTTCTCTTTTGGCATATTATTTTTCTCCAGCGAATCAGACACCACTTGCAGCAAAGAGTTAAAAAAATAACTCATCAAAATAACGTCGTTTCTTCATGGACTATAGGTTTATTCATGTTAATCTGTCGACGAATTTTTACGTTAACATCTAGCCCACCAATTATCAATATCATTTTTCTTGATCAATTTATTCACTGACATGCAAACCATGGTACAAATTCAATATGCAGGGTGAGGAATAGACCATAGTGCTATATGTTGTTACTCGTAGCCTGAAGAATCATGGGGCAAGTTTGCCAAAGTATATACTTTTTTTGTTTCATTTGAGTTGCATCAGTTATTTCAATTTTGATTCGTTGTCTTTTCTGTACGTAGCTTATGGAAACATGGGACATTCATAAGTACATACGTTTCTGTTTTTGTCTGAGCTGCATCTGTTATCTTATGTTTCTGTGTAAACGAAGAAGAATAGGCAGAAGAGAAGAGAATTGTTCATCTCTTCCTCTTCTGAAATTGTCTAACCGTAATTTACACAAAAAGATTACTCATTTATACTTAAATGAACGGCCTTAAACACTGACCACCGCCATTTTCAACGTTGACCGGTCATCGGTGGGCCAAGAACAAAACAAAATCCATAATTTGTCACATGGCTTCACGTTTCACAGCTCTCTGTTGGCCAACCAAAGAAAATGAGCAAAAACACCCCGCCTTGATTTTACAAGAAACAAAATCCTATTGGTTGGTGATCTCCTCCACGTGGGCGACCGTTCCGCCTTCTTCTCTCGCTGACAAACCATCGTCATTATTTGATTTGTCTCCATATTCACCTCCAGATTTTTCTTACCTTCTCACTCAGTGTCTAATATCTTATATCTATTCCTTCAGAGAGATAGAGTGATGATTGATTATCGAAATAACAAAACTAAGTTATTGGGGTGATGCTGACTGAGTAGGAATTGGAAACCGAGATTTTTGGATTTCTGTTTTTTAATCCTTCATTTTTTCGTTCTCCTTGTGTGTGTGTGTATATGGCAACGGCTTCTCTGGTACACGCTTATTGTAGTTATTCTCTAAGTCTTGGTAGTAGTAATAACAGAAATGGAGCTCGTGGACCTGTAGGCTCTTCCACTTCGTCGTTTTCGTGTTCGTGTTCTTCTTCATCGAATTTGAATATCTCTTCCGGTTATTCATCTCTTTCCTTTTTTTTTTTTTTTTTTTGCGTGCTTAATTTTTGTACCGCTTAATTTGTTTGTTAACCAGTTAAACGTTTTTGTTGTGCTTAATCTGGAAGAAATCGAATCAGAAACTGGAAATTTACTATGTTTTTCTGTTAAATTATTCGGATTGAAAGTATCAAATGTATAGTTGCATCGTTGAAGATTGGATGTCTGAATTTCAATTGTAATCTTACAAAAGAATAGAAATGGTGGACGGCAATGGTTTTATTATTAATTTTTTTTTTTTAACTTTTAGACCAGTAATGTTTATTGAAGGCTATATGATGGAAACAAATTTTGAATGACTTATCCTGTGAAAACTGGTCTATGAGTGGTGAATGAACTTTAAGTTCGTGTGTAATTTATCATGTATTTAATGTGTCATGTAATATATAATTGAGGAGAACAAGGACACGGTCTCCTGTTAATGTAAATTTGTAGATGCCATGCCGTGCATAAAGTCTACTGGTGAAATTCTCTTTCATGGGAGCTAGGAGCGCATGTTCATGGAGCTGTAAGAATTATAAATGATTGAGATGCCATACATTTCAGCTAATATTGCAGCAAGAAAAACAGCACCTTGATTGGGGATTTTGGGTTCAGCTGTCCCATGGGGTGGTGGGGTGGATGGAATTGAGGTTTAAAAAGGGAACTTTTAGTTGTGTTGAAAAGAAGTGAGCCAAAGTTATGGCCTTGCAGGGTGGGTGTATGGAATGGTAATTTAATAGATCCACTTTCTGGCATTTTACAGTTTTGTTGACACTTGATGCTTGGATGCTATTATTGTTTAAAACTGGCTCTCTTATTAGACTCTTGACTACATTTTCTTAGTGGGCTGCACAGTTGGTTTTATCACATGTGACTGCCACTGATTTGAATTTTAATGTCTGATATTGAATTTGAATGTTAAAATTAAGGCTTTCAGTCTTTTATTGACCTTGGTAGGCTATCATGCTGTTATTGATGTTTGTTGTCATAACCTGAGAGTTGTGTGCTGACTCAATTATTTGATTGTCCAAAAACGGTTTTTGACATCACTTGGCAATATTTGTTTTGTGTATGGCCAGCATATATCCTCCGTTCCATGAACAGTGTTTCTTTGGAAGAAGTTTAAGTGTTGAACATATGTGATACTGAATACTGGTATTCCAATATTGCTCTCTTTCAAATGTGGAAGAAAAAGTTACTAGGAATATGCAGAAAAATAAATTAGAGGTTATAATTGTAAAAAATGAAAAACAAAAAAGAGAAAAGAAATTTATGTTTGAAAAAAAGGTAGCGGATAAAGCAGGAAACTTGAAGAAAATTAATGCCTCGACTCATTGATAATGGGTACTCATTATGGATAAAAATGGAAGGTAAGAAACTCTTTCTGACGGAGGGGTTATTACTTTGTGATACGTTTAGCTAGTAAATATGCCTGTTATACCTTTGATCATTTTCCCCCCATTTGTTTTTGAATATGTTGGATGAACTTGGGCAGGAATCAATAATTGGAAACATCAAGGTCTTAAAGCTCAAGCCATGAGTAATACCACTCAAGAAAATTTTGCATCATCCAGGGGAATTGTGAATCGGAAAAATGAGCCTGATCATCTTCTTGTTCTTGTTCATGGCATCTTGGCTAGGTATATGTTATTCAAATTCCATTCACAAAGTAGTAAGTGCCCAGATAAGGATTTAAAAACTTAAATATGGAAGAAGGTAACGAAATAATTAGTTGCATCTTTTAAATGTATGTCTTATTAATATTGGTCATGAAAGAAACAATTTTCACTAAGCTCATTCTATAAATTGTGCCAACTGAACTATTATGCACTTAATAAGGTTCATGTCGCATCTAGAATATTGCTATTAAGTAGTATGCATTTATATCCTTTTTAGGCTTGCGATTTCTTGTCTAGTCATCTAGTCTATTATTATTTATTTATTGTTAGTTTTTGGTGATTATAGAATATTGGCTTTTATATGTTTCAATAATATAGTTGTAAACCATTTGATTAAATATGCGAAGAAGCAAGCTCTTCTTGCATATGCTCATTGTTGTAGTAGAATATATTACTTGATACAATGAGTTCATTGCACTGATGAAGTTAACTGATAGTGTAGTTGCATCACTGAATCCCCTCCCTTTAGACTTAAAGTTCAATGATATAAAAGGAGTGATGTCATGGCTATTGTTCTTTAGCTCTTATTCTAATAGATGCCTCTCTTCAAAATTCAGCCCGAGTGATTGGACATATGTAGAGGCTGAGTTAAAAAGACGTCTTGGAAGAAACTTCTTAATATATGGTATGTTTATCTTCTTTATTCCCTGTTTTCATACAGCAAACTAGTTTCCTTGCTTAAATTCTGTAATATGGGAATGCCAGGGGGAATTAGGAACATCCCCTGTTTGTGGGAATATTAGGGAAAACTGATTGATATATCTTGGCAATTACAAAGAGAAATAATTGTGACACTGCTTAGAAATAATTTGTATTTATTTGAATCCTTTGATGAAGGATGGTATGGCTAGAAAGAAAGAATGTGGAGTTAATCTGAATAATCCAATATCTGACACTTTGACTGAGAGACTTGATTCTTTAATAAATATGGAAAGATCATATACTTTGATGACACAAAATAGAAAGGGCAAGGTGCTAGAAAAAATGATAGTTGCAAGTTTGTTTATTTACACTTTTAGTTTCTTATTTTGTTATCTGTGATTTTAAAGTTTTCATATGTTTGATATGTGCAGCAAGTTCATCTAACACCTACACTAAAACCTTTTCTGGGGTTGATGGGGCTGGAAAGCGATTAGCACATGAAGTGAGTCTTGATTTGTGTGCAAGTTTATTTTCCATTTTTATTTCTGAGCTTGCAGGCCAACTTAAGTGTGTAACATAATTGATGATTTTTCTTTTTTCTCGTTCAACAGGTTAAGGAAGTAGTGAAAAAGACAGATAGCCTCCAAAGGATCTCCTTCTTAGCCCATTCTCTTGGGGGGTTGTTTGCAAGATATGCAGTTGCTGTCCTATACTCACCAAGTGCCTTAGACAGTGGTGAACCTGTTGGTTCTGCTGATTCTATGAGGGCAAATTCACAAACAGTGTGCTCTTCAAGACGAGGTACGATTGCTGGACTGGAGCCAGTCAATTTTATTACCTTGGCAAGTCCACACCTTGGGGTGAGAGGGAGAAATCAGGTTTGTTCTGGAGGGTATTGGTTATTGTGCTTGATTTATACTGCAGTATAATTATTATCCACTATTTGAATGCTATTATATTTCACTCACTAAGAATAATATGTACGAGCTCATTTTATACATGGAACTTTTATGAAGAAAACTATGTCATCATTGCTTGCTACTTGCTAAAAAGCTAAAGATTATTTTAAAAACAGATTTTTAGCTACAATTGATGTACAGGAAATATAGTACTGCAACTTCTCTTCAAATGGATAAAATGAGCAATCAGTATCAAGTTTACTACATGTCCTATCTAGCTATCATGCTCTCTGCATAAAGCAATAGAATGAGGAAGGCTATTAGTGTTTTGAACCAACTGGGAGGTGCCATTCTATGGTCTGTTTTAAGATTTTTTATGCTTTTGTCAGGTCATCTGATATCAAGTTTACTACTGTCCTATCTAGCTATAATGCATGCAGACATTATGAAAGCAGATTTCAAAATCCTTTCTTTATGATGATTGAATAGTAGATATGGCTTTTACAGTGAGAAAAGGAACTGATCTTCTGCATGTAACAATCACAACTATTCCAGTGTGGCTTAATTATTATTTTGTTGATTGTAGAATTTGAATCATCTTCTTGCACTTGTTTGTTCCTTAATTCATGCTTCTTGAATCTCATTGAGTTTTTCATATTTACATTAAATGGTTATTGGTGACTAGTAAGATCTGACTTCCACGTGGTTCATTTATTAAATCTCTCATGTTTTTTTTTTTCAGCTTCCAATTCTCTTTGGAGTCCCCTTTCTAGAGAAACTTGCTCCGCCACTGGCTTCTATTCTTGTTGGCCGGACTGGTAGTCAACTGTTTCTCACAGATGGTAAACCCGACAAACCTCCCCTGCTTTTGAGAATGGCAACTGATTGTGAAGACGGGAAGTTCTTGTAAGTAAACAAAGCATTTATAGTGATTGGAGTAAATATCCTTTCTGGCCAAGTAATCTAATGGTTTTAATATGCTGTGTCTTATAGATCTGCTCTGGGTGCATTTAGATGTTGCATTGTTTATGCAAATGTATCTTATGATCGTATCCTCCAGCATGTTATTTATTTATTTTATGTTTCTTAAATTCATGTACTGGTAGCTCCCTCAACCTTTTCGTTACTAGTCATCTCTTTTTCCATCATATCAGTTTTCTTCACATAACAAAGATATGGTTGGTTGGCGCACATCCTCTATAAGGAGGGAAAGAGAACTGGTGAAGGTGAGTTGATGGTTTTCTCTTCTTCAAATGCATCTTATGCTGATTCATCCATTTTTTTTGACCAAGTGTTAAATAATTACTGATTAGAGTTGATTTCGATTTGGGTCCAATGTTTGTTGTTTTATCCTGTTTGTACATGTTTTCAGGCATACATGTGCTTGGTCATGTGCATGTCTAATAGCATATCTATGTTTGTAAACAAATTTCAGTTTCTAGACTAGTTTCCAGGCATCTTCACCAGCAGTTACAATAATTAATCCCTTGAAAGAGAGATATTTTGTACTTTAGACCCTTTCAAATTGTATCCTTTATTACTTTTTATGCGCCATTTTGATATTGAATAGTTAATGGACAGCCTCCTCGTCGATCTTTGGATGGTTACAAGCACGTTGTAGACGTGGAGTATTGTCCACCAGTTTCATCTGATGGCCCCCATTTCACTTCAGAAGCAGTCAAAGCCAAGGAAGCTGCACAAAATGAACCCAGCTCACAAAATACAGTAGAATATCATGAAATCATGGAAGGTAAATATTTTCAGCAATAGAAGATGATTTAATTGGTAATTATTCAATTAATGTCTGTGTTCAAGGAGTGCTTATAGTCTCATTTTGTCAACAGAGGAAATGATACGTGGTTTACAGCAGTTAGGGTGGAAAAAGGTCGATGTCAACTTTCATTCAGCATCCTGGCCATTCTTTGCCCATAATAATATACATGTATTGTATTGACCCTCCTTTTCAAATCCCATTTGAAATTGTAAGCTTCTCTGTTTCAATGTTTGATATGTTTTTTGTTGGTAATGTAGGTGAAAAATGAATGGTTTCACAATGCTGGTGCCGGAGTCATAGCTCATGTTGCTGACAGCCTAAAGCAACAGGAATCCTCCTCCTCCTCATCATCATTCATTGCTGCTAACCTGTAGTCATGGCTAAGGTAGAAGACGTACAGCTGAAACATGTTGTGTAATGATGAAGACCAGATGAAATGGACAAAAAGAGAGAGAGAAAATTCCTTTTGCTGATCAGTCTTTGGCTTGCTCACCAAATAGTAGCTTTGTAGTTTTGATATTATAACTGCATCTCCTGACCTCTCAATCAAAATTTAGACTGGCTGAAGGCAATCCACTTTACACTCCTCTGTAGTACACAGTATTTTTCTTGGCTTAAATGGAGATAAAACAGTTTGGTACACCACTTTTGTCGTATTGATTTGACAAGTCTTATTTGAGACCTAAGACAAGTGATTTGAAAGCTAATAACATTTGGGTCCCTAACTTTTTATGATTTCTTAAGTAAAGACATAATTTATCTGTTTGTATCAAACGTTAATTGGTCATCTCAATAGGGATGTCTTCGGGGACCATTTTGATATAAATGGAAAAATTGTGTTCCCTTTTAAGAAAATAGAAAGTTGATTTATTATCTTCTTACACGGCTCTGTATGGTTGGTGAGAGTTACCGTATAATGTACGGTACACAAATACAACTCCAATCGTATGGACTTGCAGGTAAAAAGACAAATCGTGAATGCTGACTGGTTATCATCATTTCTTTCTACCCAATCAGACCGTCACTTGAAGCAAGTTGACATCACTCCCCGATCGTATATCGTAGAGTCTACCTTCCAGTATTCCAACCGAAAGTGTTTTCCACATTCCAAGTCGCGCGTGTGCATATCTTTTTCCAACATTAGCCGGCCAGTCGTGTCCTGTCCCCCCGCGTTCTTCACTTTTGGCCTTGCCTTCTCTCCCACCCAAAAGCAAAAAGAAAGCTCAAAGACTTTGAAAGAGAAGGAGCATCGTCTTGTTCTTACTGTAGAGAGAAAAAGTTTGAGAGATTGATAGATCCGCCATGGCCAAGGAACGAGAGAACTACGTTTACATCGCCAAGCTTGCTGAACAAGCTGAACGCTACGACGGTCAGTCTCTCTCGCTGCGGTTTCTCTGTAAACCATTTTTTTAAATTTATTTTTCTGTGATCATAGCTTGTATCTGTATGTTTGACTTTGATTAAGTTAAACAATAGTGCTAGACTTTGTTAATTCACTGTAGATTTGAATTAAAATTTTCAACTTTGAGATTTTCTTGACTTTATTTTTGCTTTCTTGTCCTTGATATTTACTTGAATATGGAGTATGGAAAGAAAGCAGACTGTGGTCCTGTAGTTTAATGAACTGGCTTAATTGTAATTGCTTTAGTCGAGATCAGTGTATTGGATGAAAGATCTGATGATTTTTCTTTTGTTTCGTCATGTTTTCGCACCAAAGGAATAAACTTGTTAAAGGTTATGACTTTTGAAACTTGTTTTAACTGTCAATTTTCACAGAAATGGTTGATGCAATGAAAAAAATAGCCAATCTCGATGTGGAACTGACTGTAGAGGAGCGAAACTTGCTCTCAGTTGGGTACAAGAACGTGATTGGTGTACGTAGAGCATCATGGAGGATTC
This sequence comes from Cedrela odorata, assembly GCA_035584115.1. Taxonomy (NCBI): domain Eukaryota; kingdom Viridiplantae; phylum Streptophyta; class Magnoliopsida; order Sapindales; family Meliaceae; genus Cedrela; species Cedrela odorata. Next base: position 7,201,243 of record JAXCLQ010000004.1, read on the forward strand.
TCTCATCAATAGAGCATAAAGAAGAGACAAGAGGGAATGATCAAAATGTGAAAAGAATTAAAGAGTATAGGCAGAAGGTAGAAACTGAGTTGTCGAATATCTGCACTGACATTATGCGTGTGATTGATGAGCATTTGATTCCATCATGCTCGGGAGGTGAATCCACTGTGTTTTACTACAAAATGTGAGTGGTTTTTGCTTGCTGGCAAGACTTGTTCGTTTAAAAAACTGTACTTTAAAAAAAACAATTTATTTGGAGTTTTGAGAATTTGTTTGGTTTTATGCGGGCGGTGGGTGCAGGAAAGGTGACTATTACAGGTACTTGGCAGAGTTTAAGAGTGGTGATGAGAGGAAAGGGGTCGCTGATCTGTCACTGAAAGCATATCAGGTTTGTGTTGCTGTTTGATAATGCTCTTGTTTTTTATTTGTGTTCTCGTTTTCTTTGATGAGCAAAGGTTTTTAATCTTTGATCAACCAAAAATATTTTTGAGGTAGTTAAAATTGACTCTTGGGCTCATATGGTATTTGTTTTTACTTTAAAAGAAAAAAATCGGATTAGATAAATGAATAAAAAGTCTTACTTTATTGTATGTACGAATATTGAGAAAGTGAAGGGGTTATAATCATTTGAACAGAAAATAACTTCTTTTACAATTTAATTGGATTTTGAGTTTGATTTTTTGTTTGGTTTCAAAATTGGTTTGATATTGAGTTTACCTAATGATAGGATTCATCTTCCTTTATCACCAGAATTTCATGATCTGTACTTTTTGCTGTATATTACTTATTCTAGTTTTCAATATTAGGGCATTGTGTTTGTTTTAAGATTTTCAGAAGATGGATAATCTGCAAATCTTAAAGTGATCTTTGATCGGGCAAAGATTTCTTTGTGGCACATTTAGGCATGATGTACACATAATTGGTGGTGGATTATATATGTTTGTTTTTGAGGCAGCTTACCCTTGATTCCTTTGACCTCATTGTTTGAACTCTCATGAACCTGTGGATCCCTTTTACGCTTTATTTATGGACATATAGTCTTCACCTAGTTGTATGTATTTCCTGAAATAAACATATGTTTCTTCACCTTCATGAATTCTCGATTTCGTATTACACTTAATCTTCTTCCTTTTATTGTATTCTTTTGGATGCTTTATACTTATCATGAATATCTCTTTGGATGGTTGGAAAAGTTGTAATTACTTATAGTTTATTGCTCTGGAGTGCCATGACCAGTTTAACCTATATGCTAGTGTGATTTGGAGTGTCATCACTGATTTAAGGATACAACAGTTTTATTGTCCTGTTAAGCTTGTTTGTAAGTTTCTTGGTCAAGTTGTCATTTACCTTGTCCAATAAGATTGTCTTCATTGTGTAATATGCTAAGATGGTTATCTTAGTGCCAACGTAATCACTTCATTGACTTGACTTGTAAACTCTGTTCACCTATAGTACGATTTGTATGCAGGCGGCTTCTACTACCGCAGAAGCTGACTTGTCCCCCACCCATCCCATTCGACTTGGTTTGGCCTTAAACTTCTCAGTCTTTTATTATGAGATTATGAACTCTCCTGAAAGGTACGGATATCATTATCTTTGTTGAGCCTGCTGAGTTCTATGACTTCTCTTTTATTGTTTTGGGGACACGTGGATTCTTTTTACATGGGAACTTGGACTCCAGGGCATGTCACCTTGCAAAGCAGGCCTTCGACGAAGCTATCACAGAATTGGATACATTAAGTGAGGAATCTTACAAAGACAGCACACTGATAATGCAGCTATTAAGGGACAACCTCACTCTGTGGACTTCTGACATACCAGAGGACGGAGGTAACTCTTTTATTCCTGCAAGAGAAATGATATATATACTCTTACCACTTGACAGATACGCACTAATTGCATTGAAATTAGTGTACTTACTATGAATTATTCTCTGAAGCATGCTATCCTAATGTTTCAAAGATCAAATGTTGATGAATTATTCAATTTCCCCATGTATCATTTTGGCACATAACTAATCACGTATGATCAACTTTTAGGAACTTGTTTTAAAGCAAGTTTTTGGGATCTAATATCATGCTTTAGCGATTCTAGAATTACAGAGACAAATTTGAAGTCTGTAAATGAGTAATTAATCCAAAGTTCACGGTACTCCAGTGCTTTTGAACTTCGCATGTAATTTGGTAATTAGTAAAGGTGAGTCTCTGTTATATTAGGTTTTTGATGACTTGAGGTATGGTTTTTGCATCTTATGAGTAATCCAGCGATTTTCCAAATTGTTTTTTGAATCTCTGTACTTTGAAATTGATTTGTTCCCAACTTTTCTTGTTGTTCATAACTAATATCTCATCTCTTGCATTAGATTTAGTTATGAGAAGATATATATTTACAGGAATGGATATGTTTTGAAGTTGGTTTTCAATGGTTTGTCCTTGTGTATAACTAGTGTTCCATCTCCTGTATTCCATCCCATTTTCTCATTTCTGTAGCATCATTTTATTGCTTCGTTCTTCCTTTTCTTTTCTTTAGCATTTTCTCTGTGATTGTTACTTTAGGAGACGAAACCCAGAAGATGGACATCTCAACTAAAGGTGGTGAAGGCGAAGATTAAAGAAGCAGAAGCAGAAGCAGAGGTGTGTTGTTTTCCTATCAAACAACTGCAATCTGTGTAGACTCTTTTTATTCCATTGACAGGATTTCCTTTACCGTTCTTTTCCTTCCTCAGCGAACAAGCCAGTAGCTTGGGACCTCTAGCGAGACAGCAAGAATGTTGTAATTTTAATGGCTTCGCACCTCCAGGTGTTTTTCTTAGTTAAACTTTTTCAAAAAACATTCAAGTACTATTGTTTTGTTGCTATTATTGTTATTATTATTTTTATGTGGATTTGATGATAGGACTGCCTGTATCATTTGGCATACCAGAGCCTTTTATATCTGCTGCTGTTCATCAATTTGGAAGTATTTTTTAAGATGGCATTAGGATGATTTCTTTGCTTTCTTTCTTCTCACTTTCGTTTAGTTTCTTAAATGCTATGGTTCAGACGCAAGACGATGATCTCTAACTGCTGAGAATAAAAGTTAATTAATTTTTATTTAATTTAAATTAAAAACAAATTATCTTCAATAATTTAGTGGATTATGTCGAAGCTTGGCACAATCAGCAATACTTGGACAGAAGTCTCAGTTGAATGGGGAACTTGTCTAATTTATAATAATAATTATGTACAAGGACACAACTGGACTTGTAGTTACGAAATAATAAAATCTTAATGTTTGACTTGTCATTACCATTTCTTTCTGATAATTTTAACGAGATTAAACAGTAGTGCTACAAGGCTTGACTAAGGATTTGCTTAAGATTGTTAATTAATTAATTATGGTTGATGCAATGAAGAATTGTCTCAGTTGGGTACAAGAACGCCATTAGTATTTACTGACAATAACTGTATGCCGCTTCTTGTTCTTGATTCTCAATTTCTTAATACTAGCTTGATTTTCCGATTAAACTATTGGAGTTGGCTCTTGATCAACCTGCCGTTCATCTTGTTCTATAAGTTTATCTTCATCTGTGCTAGCTATATGCTAAGGTAGTTATACTAGTGCCATATACTGCTATTGGTTTGCAGGAGGCTTCTGAAATTTCGAATTCTTGAATAACTCAAGGCATAGAGCTCAAGAACATTGCTGTTTATGAGCCAAGCAAGAGCCCCTCGATCGAATTCTAGTTCTGCAGGATTAATCATGTTTTATACTACAATAATTCTTCAGTGCCAACGTCTAAAATTGAGAAAAGTAAAAACTTAGCCTTAGATGATAATTGCATTCATTAATCAATGATCATACGTAATTTTTACCTTGCTCGATCGATAATCAAATCAAACGGACTGACTTCGCAACTGACTATAACATTCGAGACTGCACCCTTGGATGTAGGATCTATTGTTATTGAACGCTTGAAGTGGAAACACCCTTGGATGTAGGATCTATTGTTATTGTACGCTTGAAGTGGAAACAAAAAGAGACAGAAGCGGGTCAAAAGAATAATTCTAACCAGAAGGAGAAATCTCAACCATAAAAGAATAACTGATACAAGAAACTTGTAACCCACAAGTGCAAAACTTCCCTTTATAAAAGTCTTCTCTTCAGTTCACCATATTACTCACCTGAGATAAATCTCTGTCAAAAATCAAATATAAAGAAATAAAAAAAAGAAAAAAGAAAAACAGAACCAATGGCAAAGTCTCCCAACACTATCATCATCTTGTTCTCTGCTCTTTGTTTCTTGTCTCTTCTCGATTTTGCCTATGGCCAGTCTGCTCTCAAAGTCGAGGGCACTGTTTACTGTGACACCTGCCGTACCCAGTTTATGACACGAATCAGCGAGAAGATGCCTAGTACAAATTCTGTAACTTACTGAATTACATAGGTTACGACATTCTACAATGCCTGCATTTTACTGATATGATGGTATTGTTACAGGCGCAAAGGTGCGTTTGGAATGCAGAGGTCGTGAAGCCGGTAACATTACCTACAGCGTTGAGGGTGAAACCAATGATGTCGGAAAATACAGTCTGTCTGTCGAAGGAGACCACGAAGACGAGATTTGCGAAACCGTGCTGGTAAAATCAAGCAGATCAGACTGTGATGAGATCAACAAAGATGCTTTCCAGAAAGGAAGTGCCAGAATTAGCCTAACGACGAACAATGGCCTTGCCTCTGACTCACGCATGGCTAATCCTCTAGGATTTATGAAGAAGGAACCTCTCGCTGAATGCGCTGAAGTCCTCAAAGAACTTGGAATCCTTCCTAGTCGACATTATTAAGCAAATTAATTACACAGAACTATGTCTCTTTAGTGTATTGAATAAATGACATGAAACATGTATGTATGATTAGCACAAGTTCCTCCATTTTTTATCTTTAGTAAAGCAATTTTGACGAAGGAATTTATCTGATTTTCGGGTATTCTTATATGGAAAATAAAATATTATCTTATATTAAATAATTTTTTAATCCTCTATTGTTCTTCTTTAGTTACAACCGAAGGTCACTAGTATTAAAAATAAAACTTTATTTTGATAAGTTAAAAATCATACCAAACAAATACTTACTGTATCCACTTGGCATTGATCAGAAGGCTAATATAAATCCTAGAAAGAATTGAAGTCCTAAAAGGTCTCAAATTTCTAGCGCCAATTACTCTCGCCCCCATAACTATAAATTCTTCCTCTCTTTAAACCCCAACAGCTCCTCAATTTCTCTCTCTCGCACATTCAAAACAATGCCGTTTGCTCACAAAGAAACTGTAGAAGTATGCAAGAAACAAGAAGGGTTTGTGAGTTCTTACTACACTGCAACAGTTCTCGCTGCAATAGGAAGAACCAAGTACTTAGTTCGATATGAGACTCGTTTTTCTGAAGACAGAACAAGATTGCTTGTTGAACCTGTTGAAGAATCCGATGTCAGGCCTTTGCCACCCCCAAATGTTGAGGTTGCTGAAAAGGTTGATGCTTATGTTCATGATGGTTGGTTTGTAGGAAAGATTGTGCGAAAAGTTGATCCTAACTATTACGTGAAGTTGGACAGTACTGGTAATGTGGTGCATTGCCCTTTCCATAATGTAAGGATTCATCTTGAATGGGAAGATGAAAAGTGGGTTTATCCTAGAAATAAGTAAGTATTTCTTTTTCTTGACTTGCTTCTTGTTCGGTCATTCCTTACATTTTCCTGCAGGATTTTTTTTTTGTTTGGCAGGGTAATTTGGTTGATTATTGCAAGGTTTCTTGTTGTGACTTTTGACTTGCCTCTGCTTTGGGTTTTTCCAAGTCAATTGGAAATTATTTTAAGTGTTTCTGTTACTCTGGAATTTTTGTTTTATGTGTTCACATTATAAATTCTATTCAATTGTTTTCTATTATAGACCTTTTTGATTGAAAGTTCTTTCTTGCTTGTGAAAGTGCATTGTCATTTTAAATGAAGAAAAGAAAAGGTAAAGTTACTTTATTTTTAAGAAAGATTCAACTTCTTCAATTTGGTTCTTGTTATGGGTAGTTTAAAATTTTTTTCCTTGTATGTTTTGTGGTTTCAGCATTGGATTCTCTCTTTTTTGTTATGTTAGAGTGGCATTTAATTGAAGTCCTTAAGGCAACTTATTTTAGGATATACGACTTGACTTGTAGTTGTTGAGAGTCAAAAGGTCTTTATTTGAGTGGTTTGTTCCCATAAACGTTTGGGGTTGAATTCCTGTGGGTCACCTGTTTGGCGAAAAGCCATGAGTTTCTTGCTATCCAAATATTGTAAGGTTTAACAAGATCTCCAATTTCAAACTTGAGTTCTGTGAGGTGGGTTGGATTTCTGGATTATGGAAAAAAGAGTTATTTGAAGATAATTTTTTGATGGTTATGATGTATAAACTATCACCCAAATCCAACTGTAATGATTGAAAATTATAGATAGAAAATCATTCCAAATCAAATCAGACTCAAAACAATACGTTTTAGCAAAGAATCTCAACTTGTAGCTACTATGAAATGGAGTCAATTTTACTTGATGAAACATATGCATACATGAATATGTGCACAAACAAAAGGAATTAAATCCAACCCACCTAAGATGGTGAAATTTTCCGTGTGTCAAATTGATGCATCAAAAGATCTTTCATTGCCCCTTTGTTTCTTCTGTGCATGATTAACTTACTGCTCTTTTCAGCAACCGCAATTCTATGCAAAAATCTCTTATTTATAGTCACTCTGTTTGTAGCCAAGAATGTTGACTTTGTTCCACCCTGATCAAACATAATCTATTGATGTGTTTTTGATAGGCCTCAAAATGACAACGATCAAGCAAACGCAAGTGAGCAGAGAAGCTAGGGCCGAATTCTGTCACCAAATATTTTTTCTTGTACTCATCACAGAATGGTATCTGGAGACTTTGATAGCACAGGATCTACGGTAGTTTCATGGCACATAACATGCTCTTGTTTTCCACTGGTGTAGAAATTTGGTAGCCATAACAGTATCTGATAGTTTGTGACAGGCCCTGGGATGTGATCATATGGCACTCTTTTATCTTATTTTAATTGATATGATGCATCTTAACTATACTTTTTGTCTTGCTGGTTTGTCCTAATCCTGCTTAAAAAACATGAACCAAATATGCAGCCGAAAAATATAGACATATTGCAGGGAAAATGATAGAAAGAAATACATTTTATGTGTACTAATGCTTTTGCAAGCATATTAACAAATCCAACTGTCACATTCACATTTTTGACAATTCTTTCTCCACAGATGTTTAATCTATCAGCTTGACGCACATTGAACATGCATTGGTTCCCGTTGTCCTATTATCTAAAACATGTTCTTCTGTTTTTAAGAGGCATCATTTTATTCTAATAAAGCTCATAGCTACTCTTGTTAGAACGCAACGCTCCATTCATTCACCGGGATCTGATACTGCAAAAGTTCTCTCTTTTTTTTTCTTTTAAAAATATAGTATGCATTCCTATAGAATCAAACTTTTTTTTTACTTGCGCCACTTATTGCACTAACGTGGCTTTCTATTAACTCATCATTCTTGGTGCAAAATAGCTTATTTGCACATGGATACAATGGCATATCCCACTTTGTTAGCCATAAAAGATTTTATTTTTGACCAAACAAATATAACACGTTTACAAGACAAGGCATCTAGAAGCTTAGTCGATCAAGGGTGTGTTTGAAATTGTTGTACTTTTGCTTAATTTTGAAAACAATATTGCAAACTACAACATCTCAATGGGGCAAATACATCTTAAGCAATCTAGTTCTTTTCTCTGTAATTGTCTCTATTTCTGCCCAATTGCAAAAACCAAGGAGTAAAAAAAATGAAGCGTCTTGTCTTTAATACAAATTCCGGAACAGCATAATTTAGCAGTGCCTAACCAGACGCTGGAAGGAATATTCATGGTGAGGAGCATCATTTTGGGTTCACCTTTTTTTTATTCTCTGTTTTCAGATGAATTTTCCCTTCCATAGAATTAATTTTTATGTCATCTACAGATTAGGGAAAGATCGATCAACATCACTAAAGATTATCCAACTAGTTGAGAATTTTAGAACCCACCCTTGTTCATCAAAAGCTTGGCTCACTCCACACAAAACCATATCAAACAACAAAGATTAGATGCTACGGCTTCATTCTTTTGGATCAAATCATCTTCTTATCTGATTTTTTTTCTCGGGCAAAATTCAAGTTTATGATTGATGATTACTAGATAAGAATATAAATATTAAATTAAATAAAATTTCAACCATATCTTATCATTAATGGGCAGATGCCAATCAAAAGTTATCAGCAACGTTGTTTTCCATGTCAAGAAATTCCTAATCTAGCTTCATCTTTGTATCAAGAGCTTTGGTCACTCTTATCATCTTACCCAAAAGGTGGAGTTGATTTCATTTCCAGGATCTCAAATTTTATTTCAGTTCAATCTTTTCATAGCCTTCTGTTGAGATTGATTTTTCCAATTTCCACGTGAACCCTTGATGATCAGCAACTATAAAGGACAGAATATCGATCTTTTTACAGCCAGATATGAGTAATCATTTATCTTCATGTTGCGCTGCAATAGGTTAACACCATCCCTAATATATATCTAACAGTGACTAATATATAATATAGTTATTGGAACACTCGTTGATGATCGAAAACCAACCAGTATATACACCACCGCTATTCAATAATTAATACATTAAATTTATCCGGACTACATACGATTAAATGAAAATCAACAAGGTTGACCACCTGAGTTGCTCCGCTGCCGCTTTACCGGAAAAACGTGCCGGAAACCTCCGTGGGCTGCCATATGCCACTCCTCCATGGCTACCCCATCTAAACCAAAATGATTTACCTCACCAGCAGACCCATCTAACAAGCAACCCTCAGGGAGTCCTCCTAGCCATTGACCTGGTGGCTTGGTTTTCCGGCGACCAGCCCCGACGGGAACATTCCGAAGGGCGCCACCAGCAGTCCAGTATCTCTGACAGCCCTTACAGAAATGTCTTGGCTGGTTAACGTTGTAATTGTTGAAGTAACAAAATTTGGTCTCCATGCTCTTGCATCTCGGGCATGGTATGATCTTGTCTGGTCTTTTATCAACTGTTTGATCTTCAGTTTGGTTATGTTCTTCTTTTACTTGTCGTCCATGCAACGTAATCGTTGTCCCAAAGAGCTTGATACCTTGTTCTTCATTCGCCATGACTGTGAGAGAAAGAAAGATCAAGAGACTGCTTATGATTTATGAGAAATGTTTTGCGTATGTTTATGTTTATATACAGAGGATTTCCAGCACAAAAAGTACAGGAAACGGGATATTATCATTTGAATCCCTATATTATTAAATTTTATTAAAATAAGAAAAATTTTATTATTTAGATGAAATAGGTCCTCAAATCATATTTATATTTAAAATGAAAGATATCCTGGTCATTTTAATAGAAATTAGATTACAGACTTGTTTAATAAAAATGAATAAAATTATATTTTTGTTGAAAAATATAAGAGTTTAGGGATCCAAACGATATTAAAAAGACGGGGAAATAGCAGCCAATGGGGAGGGAATTAGGTGGCGTGGAAAAGCTGAGGAAGGGCTTTTGGTCGACGTCAGTAGAAACGACTCAAAAGAGCTCACCCTCGATCGTCATGAGAATGCATGGCTTAAAAAAGTCTAAGAAATGGGGCCATATACAGGCAAGTCGCGTACAAAGTGTCAAAGTGGGAGCATAAAGAGATAAACTTGTCACTGTTCTTATTCATACATTTCTTATTTTCTTTTGTCTAATCGGAAAGGAAATTAATAAATAAATAAAAAGATCAATAAAGAGATAAAGCTAAAGCCTTAGATCGTTTGTGTTTTGCTTCGAAAAGCTCCTCATGGATTACTTTGCCATATCAAATACTTCACTATACTGTCGTGAAGCTCATTGCCCATAATAGTATGTATTTGAAGGTGACTTTTCTATTATTTTTGTGTAAGAACATGAACTTTCTGTACATGATGCTTTCTTAGTATTTTCCCAGAAAATATTTTTATATATTCATTGTAAAGAGGGAGAGATCCTAGGGTTGCATCTGAGTTAATATGATGTGAACTCAATCTGATATGATTAAGTGAAGGATAGCAAGAACATAAAGAACCAGACCAGGTGCTACAAACAGACTTTAAATTTGCAATTTATAGGTAAATGGAATAAGTTAAGATGCCATATTCAAGCATAACATGAAATGAAAACTATTCAATGACTTTTACATAAATCTTTCAAGCTATAGCAAGGGTAATATTTATTCCTACCAACCATTCTCTAGATAAGAATAAAGACTTGGTTGTTATTTCTTAAAGCATATTAATTTGACTCGTAAAAGATGGAAATTCTGTGCAAGTTTCTTCATATATAATCAGCTCCATTCCAAGCTTTCAAGTGTCTTTGACTAACCCACCATAATTTGTATTTTCACCATCAAAATTTTAAAAAATCAATAGCTATAGCAATTTATCCAATCAGATTTCACCAATAAGTTAGCTAACCGGTAATTCCAATAGCAATTTGATGCATAATCACCTGCATATAATTTAACTTTGTAAAAGACAAGACAAAAGCAACATATATATATATATATATATATATGCGTCACATCCCAATATTTAGCATAATCAAACTAGTAAATAAAAGGGGTATATAGTTATCTTAAAGTAGGATTCCGATCAATAGTTATAGCTATTTTCCTTTATGAAATTCATTCATGCCATATCTTTCCAGGTTCCAGTGAATTTGATGCATAATAACCTTTGTTGCTTGCTTTTCAAAAGTTCAAATTGTTGATTGGGTTGATGGGTATAGCTTTCAGTTGCCAACATAGTGGAAAGTTGTTTGATTCATATGGGATTTCTTGGATTAATTAATATCCTTAATTACTTTAATAAACGAATCTCATTTGATTATTTATGTAATTAATTAAAGTAGTCTCATTTCCAACATAGCTTTCTCCCAATTCAATAATGTAGACAAGAAAGCATTTTCTTTCTTTCTTTTTTATTAAATAAAATAAAAAAAAACAAACTTGGAAAGCGATGCACTTTTTTCTTTAGGATGCTTTAGAAGACTCTTTTTAATTAAGAAACCTAAAGAATATATAAAGCACACAGTCATGAATTAATTAATTTGCAAGCTCACTTTTTCATATGCGGGGTGCCCCCATATCATTAACAGCAGTGTCTCCTCTCCTGAATTCTAACATGAAGTTTCTTAGTGCATGCAATAGGCAACTGCAGAATAAAATCTGGATTTGATCATTTGATATGATAAGTTCTGATAACAGATGATTATAATTAGGTTGTAAATTTAGATTAATAGCATAATCAATTTATCTTCAGGTTATGAAGAAATGGATATGGGGTTTTGCTGCAGGTTTGGTTTTGGTTTTGATGAGTAACAAGCAAATTAAGAAGTGCCCTAATCAGATTCCTGAGATATTATGTGTTAAAATATTTAAGCTAACTAAATTAAAGGATTAATTAAGTGGCATGTTGTGGAGCAAGTTGGTTTAATAAAATGAAAGCAAGAAAAAGTCTTCTCTTTTCTTCTTAATTTGTTGATGTTGATATATGCCATTGCCAGCCTCAGCTGAGCCAGAAACAACAAGAGATTAATTAAGATATATAAGCTGTAGAGATAGGATTGATCATTGAATAAAGAAGAAGCTAGGCTATACTTGTCTCTAGATGCATACATTTTTGTTAACACATGACATAAATATTTGTTTATGGCTGACATGACATGCCTATGTGTCTTTTTGTTTTGTATTTCAAAGGAAAAGAAATGGGAAGTAATAGTTATCCTTGCTATAAAAGGAGAAAACAAAAACATTTAGCATATGGAAGTGTTGAGTTGTCGTCAGAACAGCTCAAAGGAGAGGAGAGGAGAGGAGAGGA
>JAXCLQ010000004.1:7215424-7226443 GCA_035584115.1 Cedrela odorata
TCTTTTTCTTTTCATTTTCCCTTCTATTATTTTCATAAGAAACAAATCATTGAGAAAATAAAGATGTGTTTGTATCATTTTCAGACCTGTTTTTGGTTTCCAAATCTAAATACAAAATGAAAAGGCATTCCTTATTCACTCACTTTTGTTCTGATTTGATGCAAAAAATCCTCCTTTTCATCCATCCCCTTGCCATTCGTATTTTGATTAACTTCTTTCTTCCCATTCAACTTCTGCAGGTCCTCCTGCAGAACTCATAGAATTCCATTAGTTATAAACAGGCACTTCCGACTTCGCAATACGTTCTATTGAATATAAGATGAAATTTGAAAAAAATCAACAACCCTTCCATGTTACCTTGGTCTCTTGTCTAAACGCAACAGCGCCCTTGTTAGTTAATTGTTGATCAGTAGGGGCTGGCTCAGATTGCTGAGACATGGAAGATCCCAAACATTTCTGGTCTATTGCCTGCCCGGGAGAATCTGATTCGGCACATTGTTTGTCTTCAGCCACATCTGAATGGGGTTTCGAGACCAGCCATTGCACTGGAGGGAGAGGTGGTGGCAATGGGGTGGGCTCTATAGGGTTTAGCAATTTTGAGAAATTCTTGGGATCAGGTTCAGCTTTTGTTTCTCCCTGCAGTACAGGGTTCATAGCATCAAAGCTTGGAAGATCAAGACAAGACAAACAAGGTTCCGCACCATTCTCAGTATGCATACTCTGAAGTCCACGGTCATCATGCATGCCATTCTTTGCTGCTCCTACCTGCAGACAGCTTGAAAAAGATTCCATTGATGACATTCGGCACAATGCATCATATAGCTCATGGTCATTGCTTCCTCTGGGAGATGATTCCCACGGCTCTGAATTTGACTCTGAGTAATGGCTGTGACAATCATCTGACATATACGGAGATGATCTACAGAAAGTGTCGTCATCAGAATCAGAACCACAGTCATGTGCAGGAATAGCAGGTTCAGGGACCAACTGAAATGAGGGAAACGTATCTCTAATGCCTTCAGGACACTGATTCCCATCAGGAAATTTCAGTTTCAGTTTGGAAATCTCAAAGCCATCCGCAGGTTTGAAAGAAATTTTCATATGTTCAAGTGGTGGTGAAGAAGTGAGTGAACCTAGAGGAGATCCATGTCCAAACCGCTCCATGAAGGTTGTCCCTGCCATTGTCTGATATGCATCATGGTGGTGCCCATGCTCCGGATCAAATACACCAGTTTCTAGAGAGCTAACTGGTTCAGATTTTTCATCATGCACAAGTGACAAGTTTCTACGGAAACCACTTACAAGTAACCTCTGGCCTAGTCCAAACACAAGAGATGAGTTACCATCATTATCATGATTTGCTTCAGTGGATGTGGCTTCAACATCTGGTGGCAGCTCAGTTCCAGAAGCGGCCATAGCAGTTACATTCGAACCACCTCCAAGACCATGATTAGATCTGTTACTAATATGAGAACCACTAGATTTTTCAAGTTTGGAATCAGCATCAGCTAATAGAACTGGAACCTCATTAATACTAGAACTCGAAACCTTTTCAGAACTTTCAGGATTCTCAACCAACGTATCAAGTTTTTCTTTCTGCCCATCACCCTTAAGATTGATATTTGGAGGACCAAATTTACTTCTGGCTGCGTCACACTGGCCTGTGGTCTTTGACACAGCAAAATCAGTAGGTTTTGAAGGCTCAAGTCCTAACAGGCCACCATTCGTCCAGAATTTAACTGATGGAAGACTGGAAAATTCAGCGTGAAATTGTTGAGATTCACAAAAACTGCTTATGATCCTAGTGCCTGATTGATCGTGTAAATCAGAAATTCTGGATCCAGAGGATGATGGGTCAATGACAACAGACTCTACGTTTGGACCATCACTGATGACAGGCTCTACCTTTGACCCATCAAGAATATCGGCACTTGCAAAGATATCAGTGCCTCGTGAATGGTCTGAATCAGAAGATTTTCCAGAAATTTGAGGTATTAGTTCATGGATAATACTCTCTGAGGGAACTGAGTCAGGTAAACTACAGGAGATTACATTACTGGAAGAGATGCTGGATACAGTATGGGACTCAGTATTAGATGGATATTGGTCAGCACTATGTGCCATAGGCTCCTCGATTCCATCTTCTATTCTGCCATTGTTAACATTGGATGAATATTGCCCAACTTCCCATTTTGTTTGGCAATCGCAATCATTTTCAGATCCTGATTCAATTGTGTTAAGGGCATCCATGTAATTGTCTGTTTCACTTTCAATTTCATCAAGTTGGTTTCCACTGGATGTAGATTTCGGAGTGTCGTCATCAGAAAGCAATATATCTATTTGATCAACTTTTCTAGGAATGGCAGTTCCTCTGTCAGGTGTATCTATGTCAAAATTTGCTGAAAGATTGTCTGGAGCCTCTCTATCCAGCAAGATATCCATTTGATCAACATTTCTAAGGTTGGCAGGTCCTCTGTCAGGTGTATCTGTGTCAAACTTTGCAGAAAGCGCATCTGGAGACTCATTTCTATCACATTGTTGAACCTTAGGCTCCACTATTTCTGTCTTTTCAACCCAGGTAACATAAGATGAACTAGGGGCAATTTCTTCTTGTAGTGAACTGCGTGGGAAATTAGTATCTACCATCTGAGTTGGTTCGTCAGAAAAAACTGAATCAAGGGTATCAATATCCTGCATCAACTTAGAAGAGGATTCCTTAATCCCCTGTTCTCCAGGTTGCAAGGAGGAACCCAGATCAAATACGCATTCTATATAACCTGACCCAGTTCTCGAGTCAAAAGAACTGGAACGATCACCCAAGTCAGATTTCAGTGTCATGTCAACTGTGGAGGCAGCTTGAGAAGAAGTTCGCCCATTAACAGTCAGAGAAGTCAGATGCATTCTGCATCACATGAAATCATGAATATCATACACTTTTCAATTTCATCAAAGTGAATCTGGCAATGGTTGGAGCCGACAATATACATATAGATTAATTACCTCCCACTATGACAATGGTTGGATATTGATGCAACACGTGATATTTCTCCATTCCTTTGAGATGACATTTTCTTCTGCCCATTTAGACATATCTCATTTAGATATAATTCGAAAAGGCAACAATGTTAACGATATAAAAATAAGTATGCCCCTGAAAATATATCCACAATTATAGTATCTTTGAAGCTCATTTGTGGAATATGCTAAATTATTAACATGAATTTGAGTGCATCATATGATTGGGCACGTAAATAGATCTCTTTAACATAAATGTTCATCATATGGTTGCAATCTCAGTTCCTTCATTAGTAAATGATACCTTGCTTTTATGAGCCTTCTTATCTCTTTGGATTTTCTCAGAAGTTGCTTCAATGGAGCTACCAGATACTCTTTTAAAGAAGGTTGGATCTGAATATCTCTTCAGACAAGATCCTGGGCCACCTGTGTCAAATCTGATAGGCAAAGCAGAGAAATAAATATCTAAAATCAAACCTTAAACTTCATTATCTGACTATAGTGGCCATTAATCTAAACAAAGAGGAATAATAAATGGACCATACTTGTCAAGCAAGTGTAAATGCGGAGGATTACGGCATTCTTCATAGGAATCCATAATAAATCGTGGCAAGTCATTGTAGATGAAATGATTTTGCTCATTTGAAATGAGAGGATGCCATTCAGAACCTGCAAGGCAACTGCTCTCCATAAAGATTGGACATATTTTAAGATTAATGTAATGCATATGAGATATTGACGATCAGGAAAAAAAGACTCAAGGAATTTATTAAAAAAAAAATGAACCAATCTCTATATCAGCACAGTGACACGACTTTATCAATAAGCACTAAACCCACATCTTTCTTCTTCTCAATTTAAACAGTAAAGGTATATTTTTAGGTGGTCTGAAATTGGATAAGAAGTTATCAAACAAGTTGGATAAAGCAGGAAAAGGAAGTAAATATTTGGAACTTCCCCAATTCTTAATTTTCTATAAATATTTTAAATCAGAAAAAGTCATAAAATAACTTAAGTATTCGTTTAAACCTAAAGAAGTCTCCTTTTTATCATTTTTTTTCTCTTAGCTAGGCAAAAATACATAAGTGGAAAGACTAATTGAACCAGAAGAATGGTAAATGTTTGTTAATTTAAAACCAAACATTGAATCCTATTCATCACTGCTCTATAGAAATGGTAAATATGTCAAAGAAAGCACAATTTGATCTATGGATGATACGTCTGTATTGCACCATGTTGAGATCTTGTTTGCTTTTTGTTTCAATGATTTGAAATCTAGCATTACAAGGAGCAGAACTGGTTGTGTGTAATAATTAAATCTATAGTATCTACATTACTACTTATATAAATATGCATAAAAGTGTAGAACTGGTCAGCACTGAGCTCCAATGAAATTTGAAGGCTTGGCAACGCATTTTATTAATTCTATAGTATTTGCTTTGAGAAACTACGGAGACATCATATATGTATCAAATGGACAGACCACACCTATTTTCTCCTATTTGTACAGTATAACATCATTTTTTACCTTTTCTACTCAAATTTCAAATATTTAAGTCATCTGTAGCTTGTGCAAAAATCTGCAGAGGAAGACAGAACTAGATATATTCTTTTATGCTAAATAAATTATCCTCCAACAAATCTCATGATATAAGATAATAAAGGATTATTTAAAGCACATGATGCCTAAAAAGGCATATAGAAAAACCATGATAAAGGTATGGTACCGGCACAAGAGCCATACCAGCTGTGTAGGCAAAATGTATGTGGCTTGTTTGAGCCAATACAGCCTTCTCAAGGGGAGGAAGTGCAGCTTCAATGCATTGCACACGAACCATCAACTTATGGCTTCTAGAAGCAGTAGCCATCACTTGCTCCTGTAAGCCATGAAAAACCTCTGCTGCAAATCTGCAACATGTCACAAATGTCCCATCACTTACAATATTTTATAACAATTTTGATGGATAATGAATATCAAGATCAACTGGATGTTAAAAAAATTAAAAGAGAAAACAGCTCAGCTTTTCAGAACCAGAGAAGTTGTTAAAAAGAAATGATGCTTTCACATTTTGTCAATTCATCTCAAGTTGTATCAAATGTTAACATCAGGCAGGTGATTTACTTTTAACTTCTCAAGCTTGATTATCTCAAACTAAATAAGTGAAAAGAGAGGTAAAGTCATCAGATGGAAAACACCAAAAGGACAATGAGAAACCTTTAACTTGCTCTACTTAAAAGATACTATGAGAGCCATAAATTTTATACTTCGCCAATTAACCGGGAAATATAAAAAATATATAAGGAATAACCAAAAACTATCATCCAAGGAAGATGATTGATACACGCCTCATGCTGTAACAGTGTAAGACTGGTTTCGTCAGATTCTATACGTAACATAGCCAGATTCTAAATGTGATGTAGCCAAATAGCTTCAGCTGTGTACAAAAGATATCAGCAACTAACACTCTCTATCTTTAGATCCCTTACCCCATTCGGGAAGCTTACCTACCTTTAGCACCACAAACAAAAATTACCACCAGCATAAGACAGTCCGGCATAGTTTAACTTACTAGTTCACCAAATTTACAGAACATGCTTCTTTTCACGTTTGCATGTAAACTCATTGTCATACATTTTCCAATGAAAAACTCCTTTCAGTTCTCCTCCTCAGTGGCACTAAAGCAAGAATATTCATACTCAACACAACTCTTCTTCAAGAAATTTCGAATTCCTCGCATGTGAAAAATTAGAATTACCAAGTTCCCACATTACATAGTTAAACCCTCACCCGAAAGTTTAACTCAACCTTGCATTGTCCAAGTGTTCCCTAAAATCATTGACATTCAAGGGCCTTGATAGTAAATACTGAAGGTTCCATAACCAAGATTACATGTTGAACACTCAACTAGTATAAAGTAATCAAACCATTATTGCTATTTATTAGATATCAATCACTTGCCAAAAAGTCTTAATATTTTCAGAGCACAACTCATGCACTACTAACCAAAAACAGTAACATAAGCATCATGACATAATCTACTTGCACAAATTCTAACTATTCTCAAGGAGGATTTAAATTTGCAAGGCTCAAATTCTGTACCACTGCTTTCACATGCTCCCTTCCAGATATAAACAAATCCGACTCCAAGTTCTTACCATTTAGAGTTTACATTTCTCTTTGTTTCGTTTTTCTCACTCATCGCTAAGAACCAAACAGGAACTTCTAGAGACAAGCATACAAGAAAGCATAGTTACATAGCCTACTTGAGAGCAAGTGAAGAATGCCAGCTTCCAGCACATTACCACAACTAATAACTATGCACTGAGCAGGTACAAACACTAACCCAGTTTTATAACTAAGATAAGCAAGTGTATCACTAGATCACAGGAACACATCAGGATATGCTGTTAGACTCAAGATCATCAGTTTATAAAATCTTCCACTTCTGTTCTCACATTTTATCTTCAAATCAACCGTAGTGATTTACACTTTCCCATATTTAAAGAAATTTTCTGCTAATATCCGTCCGTCATTTATACCAGAATGACAAACTGACATTTAACAGTACTACAATATATGAACTAGGACAAGCAAGCAGAGAAGCTAATTTTAAGAAAATGGAAGACATAAAGGAAGACAAGAGATATTTCATGTGTTGTAAACTGAAGTGCTTTAGTATGGCAGTTTCTCCGTTCCTTGAATCAATCATTCACGGTTTACAGCACAGAGAGCACGTGAATGAAATTTAACAGCAAGCGAAGTAAAAATGCTGAAACATATGAAGAAAGGAAGAAAAAGGAGACAACATACTCAGCAAGATCGCCTAATTGGCGCAAGATCCCAACGAGACCAGCAACAGCGACACCGTCCAGCAGGGCTTTGGGATCTTCTTCGTTGGCCTCTTTGTACAGCCCCGGATGGCCCAGTGCGTACTCATTTCTGACCGGGAACCTCAGCAACGGCATCGTTTTACAATCTTCTTAGCTTCTCTCACTGAAACTTGAGAGTGAGTGGAAGAGAGAGAAATGCGTACATACAGTGGCAGTGTGAGTAAATGTTAGATGAATGAATCAACGAAGAAATGAATGAATGAATGAAAGTTAATGAGAGAAGAGAATACTTGTTTTGTTTATATTTTAAAGAAATAAAGAGAAGGTTGTTAGATGGAGGGAGCAGCTTAACTGCCGAGAGAGACGGACAGAGTATGATATGAGGGTCAGCTGGAGAAGACAGTGTCTTTATTAAAAGACTAAATTACCCTTGATTTTTTGGTAAAATGACCAGTTTTCCGAGTGAAATGACGGATTTGGGGTTCTGAGTAGTTGAGACCGTTGGCAGAGGAGCCAGGGGGGTTACCATGACCTAATTGGAGCAAACGCAATCACGCACAAACAAAGAAGCACAATGTGTCCTACAGATAAGGTAATACAGTTGTCACGTTATTTGATTTGATAGGATTATTTAAATTAGTAAGATATAATATAATAAAATAAAAGGTAATAATTCTCAATTTATTTATTTTTATTTATTTATTTTCATTTTTAAGACGTTCTTATTACGTGATTACAATGATATAATAAAACTGTCTTACTTATTATTCTCTCGAACTAGCTTTGACTTATTAACTATAAGACACGAATTATTAATTAGATCAATAAAACTGAAAATAACCAAAATAATAAAGAAAATGTGATAAACCCACAAAGGAACCATGAAAATTATTTCCTCTTTATGGTATAAATAAATAAATATATATATATATATATTACAGACAAATTAGGACAGCAGAGCGGGGGACCTTTGACCCACAACGCAGTACGCACACCCACACATCCTGTATAATTTGAGAATCTTAGTTAACTTTCGCTTTTACATTATAATGTACTCTTGACATCAAGCCGTAATTCGCCATCTAATTGTCATTATATAAATAGCATCAATTCCTACTTTTTCAATCATTATTGTTATAAATCTTTAAGAATCTTTGGTAATATGATAAAATGTCTTGAATTTTACAAACTGGAATTGCAGACCAAGTAAGTTGTTGGATCAAAACATGCTGCTATCATCGTGTCTTTGGGCATCTAGTTTCATTATTAAAGCTTTGGTTAACTCTAGTTTTGTAGTGTAGTCATAAAATAATTGTGTAGCAAATCGAGTACATTATGAGATTCGGAGTACTCTAATCCAAATGGATTAGTAAAGTAATCGAGGTGAGTCAGGTACTTTAGTTCAAAGCTCCAACCCATCATTAATGCTTGTGTTGCTCTGACTATTTGTCTGTTTTTGTAGGATCTCTCTTCCTAATCCGGATTTGGATCTTCAAATCTTGGGATTAAATATATATATATATATATATATTCATATTGAATATGGGTTGTAATACTGAAAAGGAGTTGAACCCAATGAGCAAAAAGTTGTTTTTCATTGATTTTACATGTGGGGTGGGTGGGATGGAACATGGATGAAGAAGACTTCAATGAATGCTTGCTTTTCTTTTTGTTTGTGAAGCCAATTATCAAACAGGTGGTGGGACAAATCCTTAACATGAGCCGACCATGCAAAACTCAATAAATGAATCACAGAAGAAGAACTGACTGAGACCAATTATAATACACCTTTGTCTTGTCTATAACGAAGGCTATTACCCACACTTTGCCTATCAAGTTTATGGTGGTGGCAGGATTAAATGCAACATGTTTGCACAAATAAATATATACACACTGCAACTGCATCACCTCTACAGAGTCAGAAAGTTGAAACCAAAACATAATCAAAGGCAGAGAGAAAAGGGCTTGCGCCTACCCAATGACTCGGCCCAGTTAATGCAGCCTTATATCCGCAACCCAAAAATGATCAAAGATAGAGAGATAGTTAAAAGGTCTAAGCCTAACAACTTACGGGGCTCAACATGTAGACCCATATTTAGAATGGATTTGGGCAATAAAAAAAGGTGTAGATTTTAGAAAGGGCCAAGCTAAACAAACGTGGATGAGGATCTTCTTAAATGATGTAGTGATGTTACTGTGTCACCGGCGCTTGTGTCTGTGATTTTGATTCATCCATTGGTCTCGGTTGACTTTTATGCCGAGAAGATTTTCATCCTAGTTACATTTATTGCCTTGGGCAGTGAACTGGATTGAGTTCGAATGCTCAACTACTTATTCCCACTAACTTGAAACTTGAGATCGCAAATGGATTGTCCCTTCTTGAGGGCATGACTCATTTCATTATCAACGAAGTCTAGGCACTATAAAATTAGAGTTGGATGTGGGGACTGATTTGGAATGAGGATAGAGAAGATGAAGAGACATTATTTATGATCACCAAAAAAAGGGAAGTAACAGGAAGCCATTAACTTTGTGTATGGAAATACCCAAGCAGAGGGGCCATTGAGAGGAAGTTAGCACACTGAGAGACAAATGGAGAAGAAAATGGGGCCAATCACGTGGATTGAGTTGGTGTCTTTCTTTTTCTCTTTCTTTCTTGCTGTTGTTACCTAAAGATTAAAGCATTCTTTATTTTTTGGAATTTGCAGTACAAATGTTAACCAATTACCACTACTATTATTCAAACAACACTATCTTCTTTCATATGTTTGATAAATAAATAAAAAAGGTCTTGATTTTCACCAGCATCACTAAGTTTTGTTACCCTTTGCCTTTTCCTTTGAATGAGACTACAAATTGCCTTTTAAACTGGCCCCCTCCTCCTCCTCTCTCCCTTCATCTCATTCTCATTCACATATCAATCATATTTGCAAAACATATATTCATTTCATCCATCTCCATTAGTTTGAATATTTATTTTTAGAGAATATAAATAAATTAATAGTTAATGTTATGTTTAGATAACATAAACTACTATAAATCAATTAATATTCTTGAAGTTTTATGTATTCATGAAAATTAATAGAAAACACAAGAAGGGAATCACCTAACATCAAGCAATAAGATTGTTTATATGATCTTATAACATGATTAACATTTTGAACATCAATGGCATAAGCTTAAATTATTGTTTGGTACGATGTAGACATAATAAAAACCTCAAGGTACAACATGATGATGGCCCAACTTTCTCCATTTAAATATTATCATATATCTGCCAAGGTCCCTACACAGTCCCATCTCCTGAAGAAATAACCAGTGCATTTGTGAAACAAAAGACCAAAATATATGTACACCAAGCAACTCAAAATGTAATTAATTAATAAATTATTGTAAGTGTAACTTTCTCGACAGTGAAGATTTGAACATGGGAATCAATGTCTTTTCATTGAAGAAATTGTTGGTCCATCAAGAACTGTTAACATCTCCTACGGGCTGAAGCTAGCCCTAAATTAACAGTTGTAGTAATTTAATTTTTGATGGAATTGATCATCGACCATCTTGTGCTGTTGGATCGATTCGATGGAGCTGTAATTCTGAAAATAAAACAAAGAGTAGCTTTAAACTGCGAAAGCAATTGGCGTTATTGCCCATTTATGTATAGAACATTTTTGTTTAAAGAATGCACAAGGAATAGACCAAATATAATTCTTCTTCTTCTTCTTCTTCATTCCATGTCAAACATGTAATCCCACAACTAACGTGTGATGGTGGAAATACCTTATGTAAAATTAAAAGAAAGTATATCGCTACATTGCTTATAAATAAATCGCTATATATAGGTGGTAAGTATGTATCCTAGAGCAAAGTCCCACTATTATCCAACAGCTCTATCGATTTCCACAATGAAACCATCACATGGCAACAGTAAAATTGTTGAACCATATTATTGTTATTGTACACGTCTTTACTTTAATATAATTAAGAATTGGAAAGAAAATTTATTTCATTGATTGTACTCACATAGTAAATGTACGTTCTTTAGCAGACTTGAAAAGTTAAAAAAAAAAAAAAAGAGCCCAGAATGCTGAAACATTTAAAACATTTTTTGACAGTACACTGATCTTTGGTTGCTCCTCCCTCAATTAAGTTTTATGTTTGCTCCTGCTTCTG
>JAXCLQ010000004.1:7242370-7267844 GCA_035584115.1 Cedrela odorata
ATTCCTGATTAATAACTTCGTTGATCATAGAGATAAATGTTTAATTATATATTCTCTCTCTCTCTCTCTCTCTCTCTGTATATATATATATGTCACAGAGTGAAACAATATATGTGATCATGATTCAAATGAAAATGCAGTAATGATTGTATCGATGATGGCATATAATAATTAATTAAATTCTAACACTAATAAATATAAATAATATAGTTAGTGCACATAGTGTCAATGAAAGAAAAGAGAAGAAACAAATTTAAATGAGAGAGAAGAAGAAAAAGGGGAACAAAAGCACCTTATATAGGGCCCATTACATGTCTCCTCAGTAGACCCTAAGATGTGATTTTCACCTTCACTTCCACTGCACTTGCACTGTTCTTTCACCTCCCCTTTCTCTTTCCATTTCTCTCTTTGCCTTTTGTTATTTCTCGGCCAAAAATTCCCAATAATTTCTTCAGCAAAAGCTATAATCATGTCTGGTGTAATAGCTAAAGATTCTGCTGCTGAAGGGTCTTCACGATCCGCCAGCGATCAGCAACATCCAAATCCTCCTCCTTTGAGCCGATATGAGTCGCAGAAACGGCGAGATTGGAACACTTTTGGGCAGTACTTAAAGAACCAAAGACCTGCAGTTTCACTATCTCAGTGTAATTGCAACCATGTGCTTGAATTTCTAAGGTATCTTGATCAATTCGGTAAAACTAAGGTTCATCTACATGGGTGTGTCTTTTTTGGACAACCCGACCCGCCTGCACCTTGTACTTGCCCTCTAAGGCAGGCTTGGGGAAGCCTTGATGCGCTGATCGGACGGCTGAGAGCTGCTTATGAGGAACATGGTGGTTCAGCTGAGACTAACCCGTTTGGAAATGGAGCTATTCGGGTTTTCCTGCGTGAAGTGAGGGAGTGTCAAGCTAAAGCTAGAGGAATTCCTTACAAGAAGAAAAAGAAGAAGAAGTTTCAAATCAAGGCCAAGGATGAGGCTAAGTCTTCCAGACAATCAACCTAATAGCTTCGGCTTTTTCAAATAAGATGGTAAATTTTGTTTACAGATGAATAATTTTTTGCTTTATGAACTGCATGCTTCAAATTTCAGCTGCATCGTCAACTGAAAATATACAAAGATATATGAATTCAGTTTCATCAATCCATTAATATTCCAGATAACGAATATAAACAAAAACTTGTTCATTTTACTTACAAGATCGAACTGGAAAACGAGTTAATTGGACATTAATGATATAGCAAGATCTTGTATATGTCTGTCGGGAAAGCCAATTCTTCATAAAACCCTAAACCTACAAAGAGAAACCCTAATCTGGACACTCGCTTGAAAGAGACGAAGTGAAGAACTGTGGTACCTAAAACTTACCTTGACATTTTTTACTCTGACAGTACAAGATGCCATGATTGGAGTGTAAGAACTTGTCTGACTGTCTCTCTTTCTCATCATGCATATGTTGTTTCCTAATTAATTAAATTAAGTATATTTTTTACTTTTTCCTTTGTTTTTGACTCTTTTGCGATTCTCTGCGATTTTGTGCTCCCCATGACTGACCATGTGATATACTGATATATCATTCATACGTTGCATGTGAATTTTATACGCATCGACGTGGAAATTAACATGCATATTTATATCTGCATTCCCATTTTTTTGACACCATAATCTTCCGAAACATTGTCTTAAGCACATACATAAAAAAATTGTTTAATATTTTTCGTTTGGTGGAAGTATAATCCTATATATAATTCGAGTTTTTGTCTCACTGTTAGCAATCATTGTTTAACTGTTTGTAGCTGCTGTCTTTTGTCTGCTTATTATATAAAATCATAAATGACATTGCAGTACAAGACACTGTTAAGTGTTTAAAATATGACTGATTTCATATATGTAGACATATTCTGATTATGCTGTTTAGGTTCTCAAGATCATTTTCTTTCGGTAATTTTTCTTTCCTCTTTTTACTATTTGACTGATTTGTAATCAAGTGAAAATGATCGAATACAATATGTATGAGTACCTAATATATGTGTGTGTCTCTTCTCCTCATGAATAGCCTATCTATCTCTATCTATTCTTTGTCAGCCACAAAGAAAAAGGAGAGATCAATGGAAGGGAAAAAAAATAAAGAACACCATTAAGAAAAATATACAAAATCTTGAATCTCAAATAAAATTTATGAGGATCATATTAATGGGGCTAAATTCTATGTGTAACAACTATATACATCTTACCAACTATCAATGTCAATCCAATTCATAAAACTTGAAAACCGCACAAATCTACTTTAAATTAATAGTCTATTACTAGATATAGATTCTTTTTTTTTTTTTTTTCCAAATGATTTGAGTTAGATCCTAACAGTTTGAAACATATACTTAAGAAAGTTTTTATGTCATCTCTTTGTTTTATGCATGTATTGTGTGTAATTTTGGCTGTGGAAGGATGGATTTGTTTATTTGGAAGCTATTTCTTGATTGTTATAAGTTTATAATCACAAGTGGCGATTATTGTATCATGTCATTTCGTGTTATGTAAAAAAAAGGTCAAATCAAACTCAATTCATTTAATAATTATGTCAAAAATAAAAATTCTAATCCGACATGATTATTAAACGGGTTATAATTATATAATTTATTTAATTTTTTTATTTATATTTTAATATATTTTTATAATATTTATGATAATATATTTTAAATTTTAATCATGTTTATTCTAAATATAATTAAATACATTTTAAAAATAAATAAATATAACTATAAGTTTTTTAAGTTAAAAAAATTATAAAATAAATTTATTAAATCATAAATGATTAATGTGATACGATTATTCGAATAATTAACTGTGTCATAAATGGATTCACGTGTTGAGAATTTTAAATCATAATCCGATACGATTAATATTAATCGTGTCGTATCATGTCACCCGTTTAATAATCGCGTCATATTATCTCAATCCAAACTCGCAAATTTTGTGATTTGTTTGTATCGAATTGATAGATTATGTCAAAAATTGCAACATCTAATTGCAGATAGGATAAAATTGCATCATGTGTATTTTTTATTTTTTATTTTACTGAAACAGTTATTAATGCTTATTAGTAATCTTTGTAACGTGTGTATAAATTCTGTGATTGATTGTTTAACTTTAAACTCTTTAAGAACTAAATAAGATACTAGATCCTACAAATTTAGAAAGTTCTATATTAAATGTAGTTTGATGTCTCTCTTTTTCACACACACAAATCTTGATTTATTAAGGGACGATGTTCATCTCATGATAAGCATCGTAGCATTACATACTGATTACTGACCATATCTGAAGTGACACACCATCAAAACATAAAAGATGTATATATTTTTGTCTATATGGCTGGGAGTTGTCGAATTGTTTGTTGGGACACACAAGCTTATATCTACTTATTCGGGCTGAAAGATTTAACTCTCTTTTTCTTACAAAAGTCTATTCATGCCCGGTAAGAATGCCCTCAAGAAGATTTACCATGGTAGTTGATGCTTATGACAATATGGGCTCATCTATGTTTGAATCTTTTGCTGGGTTTGTATTGCTTGTATGCGTTCTCATAGAGGAAAGGATACATTTGAGAGCTTCACACTGGGGCCTGTCGTTTTAGGGAACAAATTGCTTTGAATCGGCAAAATATTGAGTATTAATTCGCAAACTTGATGAATTATATTTGTGTTTGCGACTCCGTGAACCATGCAAATCGCTTTGCTTTCCTTGTGGTTGTTTCTTTATTTTGATTTTCCTTCGATGTCTCTGGTTCCACCATTTTAGTCTACAATATGAAGTCATGTTTCTTCTTCAAGTTGCGAAAACTACATTAATGCATACTCAGCAAAGAATTTAATTTAGTAACTCTTTGCATCCTCTAGTTAAAACTTCAACAGGCAATGATACATCATTCTTATCATCTCAATCACTTCTTACTTGGAACAGATGGTTTTAATGCATGCATGTTCCTTGATGATACCGAAAACTAATGCTTAATTTACAAAGTTACGTGCCATTTCCTCATTTTCTGAATTTTAAAACATAACTCTTTTGACATTTGGGTTTGGGAATATCTTTTGCAGGTACCAAAATCTGTGAACTGGATGGAAATGGTATAGAAAAAGGCAAAAGTTGGAAGTCGCGCTTCTAACTTAGCATCTTGGATCGATCTTTTGCCGTCTTGATACACATATATATATACACACTTGTTATGGAGTAGTTATGAATAATGCTGTTATATAGCAAGGTGGCCTTAATAAGCCTCTTACAAATAGCAATTTACCCAAGTTCTTACTACATCCTAGACTTTGAAACACTAGTAACCGTGCTTATATTTTTATGTTTTAGCTCTGTAACTGCATTAATGCAGTAGCCGAAATGGCTCTCTTTCAGCCCAAATTGCATGTAGCTTCTGAGGCAAACTCAGTCTATATATCTTCATCGCTTCAGAATTCACCAGTGATTTTGCATAATCAGAACCATTGAAATGGTTTGTGTAATCTACAGAAGTGTGATTGATAGTTGATACGAGAAGAGTGATAACACTATAATCTCAAGTGATCTAGCATGAATTCTGAGCATGGGGTTTTAACTCCTAGGACCATCATGAAACGTAATCCAGTTTATTTTTTTTTCTTTTTTGTATCCTAAGGGAGAACTTTGCGCACGGCTCAATTATCACAAGTCAACTGGAAGATCTGAATTGGAGTGAATAGGCATGGTCTTTCAATTTACATTGGTTAATCGTCCTGAGATTTTTACTCGTGTATAATTAATTGTACAACATCCGTAACTTGCTTAGCGAAATGAGAAGCCTCAGAAACTGCATGCTGGTAGTAACTTTACATCGTGCAGTCTTAGTTATGAACAAAATGGACTGCTTGATTTTATATTTTATTAACAAAAGAAACGACTTAAGAAAATATAGAGGTTGCTGATATATTGGTTCATTTAGTTAAGGTATAGGTCACGACTCAAATTCGAACTAAACAAACGAATTTAAATTTAAAAATTTAATACAAATAATAAATGAATCGTATTTTTATCACTCGTTTAATAATTGTGTCGTGTTCCTATCTGAACTATCAGATTCGTTTATTTATTTAAGACACGAATCATAAAAGAATAAAAAGGATTTTAAAAGAATTCATATTGTAAATGGATAAAATAATCGTCTCATTAACTTTATAATTCGTTTACAATTCATTTAAATATTAATAAATAAATTATATTTAAATTACCTATTTAATAAAAAAATCATGTCTATGTAACTTTTTTTTACACGATTAATAAATGAATTAAATTTGAATTTATCTTTATTTGACACAATATGATACAAACACAACACGATAATTCGAATTATCACTAGTTGATCAGTCATTTCTTTTTTATCATATTGAACTGAGTTTAACGAAGGTAAGATCTTTATTGAGTAAGAAATTAAAGAATAGAATCATCTGCAAGTCAATTTAAGAAGAAAAAATAATAAGTTAATTTGTGTTAAAGGTAAGATTTAAGTGTACCAAAGTTATATTTAAAATAAAAATACAGTATGTATATTCCCCTGGGCTGTAAAATTAATCAAAGCACAATGCTTCTACGTGCTTTGATTTGTGCTTTGATGAGGGTATTCAACCCAATGTCATATTGGATGGGATTGGACAAATATAATATGTTGAAGTTTTGAAGGTGCATAAATTTGCTTTTTAATGAAAGCATTTTTGCACTTTCTATTCTAAAGCAGCACCAGCACCAGCACCAGCACCTGACCTGAACCTGATGGGTTCTTTCTTTTTCATCCAGCTTTCCAAATGCTTTTTAATTCGAAACGAAATGTAGCCCTTCTGTTTATTTAAATAAACAAAAAAGCACTTCTGACTACCTTAAATCATTTTTTAATAAAACAAAAGCATAGCCAAACACACCTCTAACAGATGAGGTTGACTACATAGCGTAGAGCCTAGCCCAGCCCAGCCGAGCCGATTGGCATATTATTAGGATACTACTTGCATGAATGTATGTATAGATCTGGGGAAAATAATAATACATGCAATGCAGATTCCAACATCAAAACATAACAGCTCGAAATGGGGGGAATAGTTATAAATAAACCTAATCAAGTACAATGCAAAGACAAATTGAATTAATAGGTTAGCTATTCAAATCATAAGTTTTACAACTAAAATTAGATATTGGGCCAAACTTTGGCCAATTGCAAAAGCTTAGAGTAAAAGATAATAAGTAAAAGAAAATTAAATAAAAAGGTGGGGATGAAGAAGGCAAGACAAAAGTAATTGAAACTGCAACATTCTGATCCTGCAAATAGCTGCTAATTCTGAGAGGCCAGTATCAGCTGGAAATGTATGTACTTTGTGGGAATTCAAGTATATAATCAAGATTCTTCAAATGTTTCCGGCACAAAAACACTGTTCAAGTTCTCCCCAGGATTGCTAGCTATATATATCTGTTAAAAAAAGAACCATGAAAATATTCTTAGAGTCAAGCCAAAAAAAAAAAAAAAAAAGAAAACGAGGCAACCCAACATTTAACAAAATAAAGTAACAACTGTAAAGAACAAGCATCCGCAAGTATTTAGTTCTCCTATTCACTGAATTAAATATCCACGGATAAATATCATAGTGTTAAGTCCTATCTAGGTTTTTAGTTCCTCAGTAATAACTTTCATAGTGTTAAGCTCTATCTAGGTTTTTAGTTCCTCGGCAATAATTCAAATGGCAAGAAACTGAATATCAGAAAATCAATCCATCGCTTAATTGTCCAGAAAACAAAAAACCTCCCTTCATCTGCTTTGATACCTGTTGTAACTAGAGAAATGCTAAATGCAACATGCCTAGGTCTATTTTACATCAAAGGTTCAAAGCTCATCTAAATCAGATTTATCATGAAACTACACCTCAATTTACACATGAAAGTAGATTACGAATCTGAATCCAACAGATTAATCATCAATCCTTCATTTGCCAAAGAGAGGTGAATGCCTTGTATTTAAGAAAAACAACAATTTATCAATAGATAGTACTTAACATTTATCAGGATATGTGCTTTGAATTATTGATCAAAACATAACAAGCTTAAAGCAATTATGATGATGAAGTACGCTCTACCACTTATTCCCATACCTTTACACATACAGAGAAAGTGCAAGGATATTAACCTAGTTATAACAAACTCTTCAATGAAACAAAAAGGAAACAACATTTACCATTTGATCAGAGAATACAACATAAACCACTTTCCCATGATACAAATCTCTCAATAGTCTCCAAAACTTCATGCTTAAAACTCATCACAATAATGTAGCCAATATGCTGACAACGCAGTTTTACAATTATCATTGCGGCAAAAGAGAGAAAAGGTGGCATTTCCTTCAATAGGGATCAATTGGTCTATATCCAAGCTTCTACTAAACAATATGTCTCAATATACTACCAATGGTCTGGTAAAAAACATAATGCAAAGATAAAAAGACCATGGTGTTATACCATTATTTTAAACACCATTAACCCACCCCAACCCTACCCAGCCAAAAAATAAAGAGAGAGGAAAAAAAACTGTCCTAGTGTGCATCTTAAAATAAACATCATAGAGATCCAATCACATCATGTAATTAATTTATTACCCCTCAAGAAGCAATGGAAGCTCAAACCTAAGACAAAATTTCTGACCAAATAAGGTTATTCAACCATAATAACCCCTCAGGAGCAACGGTAAATAAGTGTTTCACAAACATAACAGGGATGAATGAGCAAATCACTGCTACAGAGGTGAAAGCTTGTGTGATGGCAAGTCAAAAAGCTTCTGCTTAGATTGTGATTACATCGTTCATTTCTTACAAAGCAGCAATCTTATAGACATCTACAGTAGACGTTTAAAAAGCAACCATGCTGCAAGTCCTACAAAACAAATAAAAATGCTCACTTGAATTTCTTAATGCATGGAAGGCATGAAACTCGATGAACAAGTAAATAAACTAACACAACCAATTGAGCATGATCCTAACACAACCATTCAATGTCCCAAATCACTAACACAACCAATTGAACATGATCCTCAAAAGTCAAGTGCACAAAAACAGCTAACGAATAAGCTCTGCCATGTTAACAAATTGAACACATTCCTGAAAAGTCAAGTACACAAAAACAGCTAATGAATAAGCTCTGCAGTGATAAAAAAAGATCGACAATTTACTAGTTCAAAGATCTAAACAGCATAAAACCATTAACAATTAACATATCTCGATGAACAAGTATCCACAATAAACAACTAATCACTAATATCTCTCACCATTGGAGCC
The DNA here is from genome assembly GCA_035584115.1 of Cedrela odorata. Classification (NCBI taxonomy): domain Eukaryota; kingdom Viridiplantae; phylum Streptophyta; class Magnoliopsida; order Sapindales; family Meliaceae; genus Cedrela; species Cedrela odorata. The sequence goes on from JAXCLQ010000004.1 coordinate 7,250,698, forward strand.
AGACCGCTTGTTGCGCTTGTTCCTCTCCAACTGAACCTGCATCTCCGTGAACATTCTCAGCCTCTGCATCTCCAAATCACTAGCAAACTGCATTCTCTGCTTCTCCAACTCCACCATCTGCCTCAACTTCTCTGCTTCAACTCTCTCATACATCTCTCCGAACCTCTCTATTGCTTTTGCCAATTTCCTTACCCCAGTATTATCCTCGTTATCATTCTCGTTCTCTTCCTCTTCAGCCTCCTCCTCGGCCTCCTCTTCCTCCTCACTCTCTGCCGCTGCCGCAGCAGCCACAGCTGAATAATTCCTATAAAACCCCTCGCTATTACAACCTCTCTTCTGCGGCAAAGCCACAACCGCCGCAGTAGGAATTGGCATCAAAGCAAGGCTATTGCTATTGCTACTATTGTTATTATTATTAATATTATTGCTATTAACGGAAATCGATTTCCGGTAAGCAAGAGGAACGGCAACGGGAGGAGATTGAGATAGTTTAGGTGCGAAATTAGGAGACGGTTTGACGTTGTTACCGATCAAGGCGTCCATGCGCTCGAAGAACGGCCAGGAGGACGTTAGGGCTCCGTTAGAGGAGGCAACACGGGCCTTCTCGATCTTGTACTTTTTCTTGATCGTATCGATCCGGTTCTTGCACTGAACATCGGTACGGTGCGTCTTTTTAGAGTGAGCATGAAGGGCGTTAACCGCATCAGCCACGTCTTGCCAGTCTTTCTGTCGGAGATTACCACGGTTGAGTTCCAGATAACGGCTGCCCCATGCGTCAACAAGAGTCGAGGTAGCCTCTTCGCTCCAGCAGTCTTCCCGGACAGGTAACGGACGGGAGTAGGGAGTGGTGTTGGTAGGGGTGGCGGCAGACGGCGTCAGGGATTCCGTTAGATCACCCATAGAAATCTCTGTACGTTAGTTATAAGAAAATGATTGTAATCGTTGGTTGTTTATGTTATGAAATCAAAGAAAAAGGAAAGAGATTTGGAAATGATATAGGAGAAGAAGAGGTCGGTGCGGCGAGGCTGTGACGCGCCGGAAGGGTGAGGTACGTAAGAGTGTTAAGGAAGGGGAAGGGGAAGGGAGTTGTGGGTGAATAATTGAAGGGTCGCCGGGACGAGAGTAAGCGCGTGAAGAGTAAGCATAGGATTGGACGCTTGGGTGTCATCGGATTCGGCTCGGCTACGGTCAGAGCTGGCAATTACGTTACGTTTCTTACTAGTATTGGCAAACACAAGTAATACTATCGACGTCGTTGCCCATTACTAGATTAGTTTAGGAGAACAGAATCATTAAATTAATTAATAATAATTATTATTATTATTACATAATTACATAATTAATTTTCAAATAAATTAAATAATTTATATGAATTATCATAATTAATAAATTGTTATTTTTCATCTGCTAAGTGACAGAGATTGAGCGGTTGCGTCAATGTGGTGTGGGGGATGCCAATGTTGATGAGCGGCAGTGATGCGCCGGCTGTCTGACAGACGCGTGAGTTTTACGATTTGGCTCGGCTCAACAGCTCGTTCACATGCCGTTGTTCCTTGTGAATTGCAGCAGTACTACTCTTCTCCTACCACTACTCATTATGGTTTGAATTCGTTCGGCTCGTTTGACCGAAACGGAACGGGGGAAGGTGGCTAAGCTTCTGGTTTGTCTTTGTCGTTTTGCTTTTGATTTCCGAAAGTAGACGTTGACGTCGTCACCTTTGATAAAAAGCCCATTGGGCTTGTCTGGGCTTTTTATAGCTGGGTGAGGAAAAGGCCCAATTTAAAAATGTACTTAAGCAGCTTTCAGTATTTGCATTATAACCAACCAATATGTTTAGCACTAAGGCTAAGCAATGGAAAAAGAAAAAAGTTGTAAAGAAGATAGATTATAATGTGGCAAAGAGAGTAGGTTAATGCCATGGACCCATTACTTGATTTGCCACATGGAATGGAAAGATGGGTGTGACGACAAATTTTGACAATCCAATTCTTTGAACCATCTAATCCCTCCCAAGATCTAAAATATTATATACAGAATTTGGAACAAGAACACAGAGCATAATTTTATATTGCAACAATGACATTGTGCACCACAAAGACAATAATAATAAAACAATTTTTTTTAAAAAAAAAAAATTATTAGGTTAATTTCAATTCATTCTTTTATTTATAGACAATTTTTAAAATTAATTTTAATTTATTAAAAATTATCATCGCGCTTTCGCATCTTCAACTAAATTGTTTTAAACCAATAATATATCATAGTTAATCATTGAAATTATCTTATATTCTTTTATAAATATTATGCAAAATTAAATATATATTTTATTTAAAATAAAATAGAAATTTTGATTTTTTTGATTTTTGATTTTGCCCTTCTAGTTGAACTGACTGATTATGTATATAATTTTAACTTGTATATTGAATTTTAAATCTTTTAAATTTTGAACTTAATTTTAAGTGATTGAATTTGGAAAAGTGAGAATAAAATAAATCAGTTAACTTTAATAGAATTAAAAACAGATATGGGGTGACCTGATCATTTATGATAAACTAGGATTATTTATGAAGATTATCAATAAATGAAGGGGTGAACCAAAATTAACCCAATTTTATAAGACTTTTTAGCCAATCACAGCATAGGTCGACGTGAATACACTATGACTTGTTTCAACGAAACCTCTATATATATCTCATTGTCTTGTTATACAATATGGAATGGTGCTCATATTTTTTGAAGTAGCAACAAATCGGTTTTTATTTTTTTTTTCCCTAAAGTGGAGTGGATTTTAAAGTTCTTAGGAAGATTTGATTTGCAGAGTTCTTGGGATTTTATCTGCATAAAACATGCAAAGTGCCATGCAGCAGCCTGCGTGTGTATATATATATATATATATATATTATTATTCCAGTAAATGGGAGCAGCAGAACTTGTCTGAAGTATTTATGTTTTCTATGATGTGAAAGAGATGAATTGACATCATTTTATGTAATTACTTGTCAATAGATTACAATCCATTGTTCATTTACCTGAAAGTACTCTTTCAGTTTTATCCATAGCCAAATATAGAATGAACTTGAATTCTAACTGAGCCTGAGCCTTCTGCAACTCTGACAAGCCAAGGAATCAAATGGGTTAGATTACAGTTCAATGATATCTAACTTGAGTTACCTTTTTGATGACCCCAGATGATGGGACTGAGTATTTTTCTTTACAAAATATCATGTACGGGATGAGAAGTGAGAACTCATGGACTTGCTGAAGACTCAAGAATTTGCTATACAGGAAAAGGGTCAAACTCTACTGTAATTGCCTTTACAGATGCTGTTGGCACCATTTGATAATGATGAAGCAGATGATACGTATAAATCTAAGAGAACAAAATGCTTAAAGACATTGCCCAGGCGGCATTCAGTCCACTTTAGTTGTTAGTGTAAGCTACAAATATGCATTATCATTATTATTATTCTACGGTGGAAAGTTTTGTGGGGACTATTATTCCATACACCTCAAAGACACTTTGATTTTCTTTTTGAAAAATAATATAGAAATTTTTATTATTTTATGGAGTAATTACTTGATGAATCTCTTCTCTATCAACCTCGATGAACTCTAGTTGGCTAGAATATTTGAATTGTTCGAACAAATCTATGATTAGGTTGGATGGAATAATGATATATGATCACATTCTATTCTATGTTTAATCGAGTGGGAGTAAATCAATTGCTATTTCTGTCCCTGACATGGGCATTGCATCAGCAGATAAGAATGACAAACATCTTGTCTTAAAATTAACAAGGGCATAATGGTAATTACAATACTACAGTTGGTACAATGGTAGAATACTATCACAATCACCTATCAATTTGTATTCATAACAGTGCAAAATACCGAACAGTGGTATAGGAGTGGCATCTCGGTCTCTCGATATCAATATCTTCCCTTTAGAGATAAGTAGTATGAATTTCTTCAGTAATAATCAACACAGCATTACAAAATTACAACATTCTTGATGAATTTTCTGAAGATCAAGGCAATATTAACACGGTAATTCTGACCTGAGATTGATCCAAAATACAACTATTCAGGATATGATAACATAGCATTCCACAATTTTCAAGCCATGATTGAGCTTAACATTATTTTTATTTTGTTCTCTAAGCCTGTATATAAGGAAAAAAGAGGTAAAATTGATAGAAAAGAGAAAATAGCAAAAACGATAAGGATTTTTCGAGAACCCTAATGGGTATTTAATATCTAAAAGTGAATCATACGAAGAAGAAGAAGGAAGAAGAATAGAAGAAAATGATATAAAATTTGAAACCCGCCATTAGACATCACTTGGTGACTCAGAGATGCTCTCTAAATGAGGCCTCCATACACCAACACGACCTCTTCTTCGATCTCCCTGCGTTGACAGCTTTTCAGACAGTATCTCACTCAAGTACTGATCAGAAACAAGAAGAGTTGTTGCCATAGAAATGCTGTTGTTCATGTTGTTTATGTTGTTTATGTTGGTTTGAGATTGCACTCTTTTCTTCTTTTTCGTGGACGATCTTGATCGACTCTTTTGATCAGCTGCTGACGAAGTTACTGGTACGAGGAAATAAATCTTTCCACGTCGAAGTTCAGCATCCGGTGGGACTATTACGATCTTTGGAACAACCCCATCATCCGACGGTGATGAGGGTTTCTTTAGGACATGTTTTGGATGAGCTTTCATGATCTCACTTGCTCTGATCGACCCACTGATTTCCTCCACGCGTCCATTAGAGTGTACTATTCGAATCACATCAAGAGCTCCGCACGGTAGAATGCAAGAGATGCAGCATCTGATTGTATTCTTCATGGTTTCTTTCACTCTCTATAGGTCTCTCATAGAGAGAGAGAGGAGGAGGAGGTGGAGGAGGAGAAGAAGAAAGTTATAACCAGAGAGAAATATAAGAAGAGAAAGCTAGAGAAAAGAGATAAGAGAGAAAGGAAGAACTCTTTTCTTTTCTTTTCTTTTGCCTTCTAATGAGAATGAAGGAATCAATCACTTAAAAGAATTTGTACCAAATGATGATTTTATTATAGGTCTTTTGCTCTTCCCTTTTTAAATTATGCTTTTGTGGATGGGGGAATTTTTTTTTCACTCGTTGGTTAGGATGAAATTCAATAAATGAATAATTGCACCTCACTTGTGTACTTTGCCTTTTGGATTCATCATTCAGGTCCCTCCTCCATTCCCTTTGCCAACACTAAGTTCAATAATTTAGGTAGGTTTTGCAAGGTTGGTTTTGGGGGTGCTTATGGGTGACACATGTTAGTGCATGATTGGGACTACCAAGTAAGCAAAAACAAGACCCTTTGGCTAGGGGTTGACCTTGTACACGTGCTTCAATCTGGGTCTTACACGTGTCAATATGACTATGAATTGACCATTAAGATTAGGTGAGAAGGCTATGATTGTGGGGTCATTGAGATATAGAAAGAGAGAGAGAGAGAGAGAGAAAAAAAATGGTATTATTGTTTGGAGTGAAATGGAGCATTGGGTGAACGGCGGGTGAGAAATGGGGTATAGAGAAATCTTCTTTTGAGAGGAGTTTTGTGATTTTTCAATATCCCCAAGCAAGATCATATGGGTTGTGGCTTTCATTAGAAAGTGAGGGGCGACATAGATATAGACTTCTTTTTAATTTGTCTATATCTCTTCTCTTCTCTTATAGTTTTAGGTTTGCCAAGTGCTTTGACCCAAAGTGATTGTAATTGTCTACTTAACGTTTTCCTTCAAACTACTCTACTCTAGAGACCTTGCACATGTTACTCATGGTTTTCATCAAAATTGTTCGTAGACAAACAAACCCTAATTTTCTTGAGAACTTTATTTGTTTATCAATTTGACTATTTAGTACTTGCAAGAGATCTAAATATTCTTTTGCAAGTAAATCATAAAATTCAAAAGTAAGATCATGAATCCAAGAAAATTCTTCATTCTAGTGTCTTACAAGGAAGATCTTGATTGGTTGATTTGATATATCTATAGATAAAATTTTCATATAGATAACAACTATTTGAGCCCGCAATAGGTTTTTGCCATTAGAAAACAAGGTAGTTAAAACTGTTTAAGTTGTTTTGATTGCCTATTAATTTGCTCAATGTCCCATCGAAATATAAATGTGGCCCTCCTATTTAATGGTTTTGATGTAGATGTTAGTGGGCAACATGTGAAGTATGAAAGTGGAGGGTCCATATGGTGGGGTTTTGATATTGGTGTTTGCTTTTCAATCTAAACTTTGAATGTCAATTTTAATTAGGGTTTATTAACCCACAATATGAATTCAATTCTAATAGACTATAGACTACCAAATAAATCAATTCAGTAATGTACGATTGGACAAATGAGGTTTTGCAATGTGGGCATCCAAGCGTAGCTAATCTACATATTTATCACATCACATTAGCTAGGGATGAACCAAAATTAAAGGAAGAAAAAAATATTGTATGTATAAATCAAACTCATTATGTGTTTTAAGTATCATTAGTAAGAATGCTTGTGTCTATGTCATCATCTATTAGTATTGAAATCAAATCCATGAACTATATTTCTCTTGATTTTTTTTAATAATGAAATATGAATTTATGTATAATTGATGATTATATTGTATATATTACATTAATGTACACATAATGTAGGATGTTTACAAAGCTTATATCAAGATATGATCATAATCCCACACTCCCATGTATTATTGGTTATTAAAAAATGATGGAATTGGAAAGAACCAAAACGTTATTAATGAGGCTGATTGAGAAGCCTCCAAAATGGCCAGCATAGGTCCAACTACATCCTGAAATTCCGGGTCTCTGTTTTATAATTAATACCCCACAATTCAACAAAGAAGATGAGTACAAGAGACAATTAAAGCTAATTACAAATTTACAATGGAAAACGACGCTGTTACTTAGCGTTTTAACCCAAGTTTGTATGTTGTTCGAGTCCAACATCAACATGGGCCGGGAGATGTCAGTTGGCCTTACACCTTGGGCTTCAAGTATTTGAAAGTTAGAAAAAAGGGCCCAAGAACTGGTCTTGCTCTCGATGGATGTGTTATTTGTAGTCAATCCATTTTCCTTCCGTACGGAATCGAAATTATTGTAAACCTTTAACACCGCCGCCATTCCCAACGCCATCCGTCACCGTCGCTACCAACCATGCCCGTTTTCAAAACTCCATTTAATGGCTACTCCGTCAAATTCTCTCCGTTCTACGAATCACGTATCGCCGTCGCCACCGCCCAAAACTTCGGTATCCTCGGCAACGGCCGGGTCCACGTGCTCGACCTCTCCCCGGCCACTCCCACTCTCACCGAATTCGTCGCCTTCGACACCGCCGACGGTGTCTACGATCTCGCCTGGTCCGAATCCCATGACTCTCTCTTAATCGCCGCTGTCGCTGACGGCTCCGTCAAAATTTACGACACTTCCCTTCCTCCAAACGCCAATCCCATCCGTTCCCTCCACGAGCACACCCGTGAGGTTCACTCTGCTGATTACAATCCCACTCGTCGCGATTCCTTCCTCACCTCCTCCTGGGATGACACCATCAAACTTTGGACCGTTGACCGCCCTACCAGCGTCCGTACTTTCAAAGAACACGCGTATTGCGTGTACAACGCCGCCTGGAACCCTCGTCACAGTGACGTGTTCTGCTCCGCAAGTGGTGATTGTACTCTCCGTATCTGGGATGTTAGAGAAATGGGTAGTACCATGATTATTCCGGCTCATGAGTTCGAAATTCTAGCTTGTGATTGGAACAAGTATGACGATTGTCTAGTGGCGACTGCATCAGTTGATAAGAGTATAAAAATATGGGATGTGAGGAATTACAGAGTTCCCATTGCTGTTTTGAATGGGCATGGCTATGCGGTGAGGAAAGTGAAGTTTTCACCGCACAGGAGGAACTTATTGGCGTCCTGTTCATATGATATGACTGTGTGTTTGTGGGATTTCATGGTGGAGGATGCTTTAGTGGGAAGGTATGATCATCATACCGAGTTTGCAGTTGGAGTAGACATGAGTGTGCTTGTTGAAGGTTTATTGGCAAGTACCGGATGGGATGAGCTGGTTTATGTGTGGCAGCAAGGAATGGACCCGAGAGCGGTTTGATACAAAGAAATGTTTTTGTTTTTTGATTTTGTTGTTGTTATACTTACGCATGATTATAATTTTACAAACTGATTGAATGTGATACTTAATGAGCGATTGGCAATTGGACCTCACACGTTGGACATAAATAAAAATGTTGCTTGAAAGTTGACATTGGAACATGTTAATGTGCATCATTTATAGAGATTAGACACATAACTATGCATTTTGTTCTATTATTTTGACTGGGAACAGACCATATGCATTAAAATCCTAGTTGTAAAGCCTAAGTTGATGCAATGAGCTGGCCTTGATGCCATTACTTACTTCATTGTCGGTATTTTAGGTCATCAAGTTCCAAAATTTGCATTTAACAATTGTCAGTGCTATGTATCATGAATCTAACTGTTGTCAAGTTTCTTTAGAGGTAGTTATTTGTTGTAGAGCAGGCCTTGATTCTATTATTTCATTCAAGTGCCAAAATTTGTTTCTAAATCTTGTTAGTGCTTTGTATGAGGAATCGAATTGTTGTATTATCTTGGTTGTCAAGTTTCTTTAGAGGTAGTTATTTGTTGGTAGTCTCTAGTTTGGTGGTATCTATTTGTTCACTAGTTTACAAATGTGCTTGGCATCTAATTGTGCTAGTGCGTAACATTAGACTAGTACGTTCATAAGGTGGTCTAACGCGTAATTTTTTCTTGATCTCAACTATTATACTTTTAGAGTTCTCCCCTCTATGTACTGTTCTCAAGCCTGTACTGTTTTAAACACGTCTGCCATGGAATCTGGGTCAACTTTTAATTTGAATTCAGGGTAGAGAATTCCTATTAGCCATGGATCGTTGGTATTTATTTGTGCCACAGCAGTTATTTTCAACTCCAGGTTCTTTACTTGAGAGAATTTTAAACGTATAAAAGATAGTTGTTTGTTAAGAGATAGGACGTTGATGACCTGATCTGATTGGGGTAGACTTGATTTGAAACATATTAAATATAGTTGTTTTTTAAGAGATTGGACATTGATGACCTGATCTGATTGGGGTAGACTTGATTATTTGTTTAACGAATGCGTGGTTTGGCTAACCAATCATATCTTAACTTTCCAAATCTTTGTTTCCTTGGAAAGGCTATGATAGGTTGAGGTGGATGTATACAGAGTCTCATTGAGTTTGTTTAGCAAGTTACAAGTTTCTTCTGAGAGAATTTGCCACTTGTGTCTGAAAGTAGATGTGCTATACGTTGAAGGTTTGAGTCAGGATTTTTATCTTGTATCTATCTCTATCTGGTAATTGTGAGGTTTTTGTTGGAAATGAAGTATCTTGGCATGTAACGACTTGGTTTGGGGTGCCGATTCTAAGATGTCAACTACTTGTAAGAATGAAATAACTAACATATTTTATGTCTCACTATTTACATTTTCCGGTCTTCTTCATGGTGTTGGCAAACAGGTCGATTTTTGCCAAGTATGGGATGGGGAGTGCTCAATGCTGTGGTTGGAGCTTTTCTTAGTAACCACTGCCCTTCCTAATGAGCAGTTGTCTATCAACATTTTGGCTGTTGGCCACACATTAGATATGTGATCATGGAATTATGTGAGAATATTTTATGCTAGCCAAAGAAACTTGTTGTTTTATGTGTGGTGAGTGATCTTAACATTGCCCAGAATTGAAGATATAACTCCACTGGCTAGTCATATATGCTGGTTTCAAAGTTGTAATGGATCTTCTCGTATTTTATCTTGTTGATTTCACTTGTGACCTCACCTAATGTTTACTTGGGAATTCCTAGGATTGTTGACTGGGTTACTACACATTGGTTGTAATGTCTACTTGAATCTCTTTATATAAGAAAAGCTTTTACAATGGGCGTTCCATGGCATAGTGGCATTTAGAGGGCTTATGACTTGTCAAGCGAACTCAGGTTAGAAGTATCGAGGTTAGTTTGGTTGATTTTGTAAAATATAGTGATATGCTATTCTATAAGTATTTAAAGAGAGAATCTATGACAGAAGCTATTGCTCTGGTTTGTTTGATGGCTGGCCTTACTATTCTTTACATGTATAGGACTAGGAGATGTCAGGGACAAGGATTGGTTCAATTGGAAGATCCAGTTGCCTAAATTGCAGTTGGTACTACAAAAACTGAAATGTTTAACGGAGAAATCTCCTGCAAAAGGAGTGAGGGGGAGAGGGGGGAGATGGTTGGGGTAAGGCCTATTGTCTGTTAGTACTAATTGTGATTGCATTGTACTGGTATGTATGGTTCTATTTATGTTTTCTTTGTCATTGTACTTGGTGAAATGATTCTCTATCTCTGCAGTCCTAAAAGCACTTAGTTGCTTGCAAATGCTGAATTGTGAACTAGTGCTTGATCCAGTCATCATCCAATTCAGTATATCTCTGAAAGAGACGGTGTTGTTATCTACTAATGGTTGAATTTCTCTGATATCAACAACAGCATTTGTTCTTTATCGTGTTATTATGGACTTGCATAAATCATGAACATGTCTTGCACTCTGTTTTTGAATTTAGCTTTATCAGCATTATGTCATTGGTGTGGTGATGTCTGTATTTGCATATAAGCTTAAAGCTAACAGGGCATGATTCGGCATGACAACAATTCATTCTTTTCAAAGTTGTATGATTGTTTCTTTGGTTTCTTATGTAGCCAAAACTATAGTAAGTTGCTCAACTTCCCTAAATTTTTGTTAGAATTCTCATGTTAAAACCTCTTACATTTTATTTTTTTCATTTTAAATGTTAAATTAAACTTAGAAAGTGAAACATTAACATATGATTTAAATTTGAAGAGCACATTCTTCTACTATTTTTTTGCGGAGGATTCTTGTTTGTGGGTAATAATCAAGGCATCTGTTTCTTCTTTTCTTTTCAGGCATAAAAAAAATAGTGTGAATGGAACCATTGGTGAAGTAGTGTTGCGTACTTGGAAAATCTGGGTTATTTCATTGTCAGAAGTAATATCGTACTCGGAAGAATCGGGGTCCGTACTTACTGTACTGTAATATTAGAAATGTGCGTTAGAGACAAGCGGGGTTCACATATTCAATGCACAGAGGGTGCAGATGCCACAACTTTGACAACTCGTTGATGTGGAGAGTATCTTCATTCTTAGTAATAATAATAATAATAATAATAATGATTAAATTACTGCCACATCAACTTTAAAGCAGTCAGAAGATCTAAAGAAGATATGTACATATATGCTGATCAAATCTAGAAGAACCAGTACTATAGTAAGGCTATTTTTACAGAAAAATGATTCCTTCGAGGAGCTTTGCTTCTCTCTTTCGAAAAGAAATGGGGGTTGGCGCATATATATATATATATATATATATACACACACACACACATATATATTTGTGTGTGTGTGCGTGTGTTTAAAGAGGAATGATTACAGACAATCTAAAAAAATGGGTGCAAAGACCAGAGCAGAGTTGATCTTTTGCTTTTCTTCATTTTTATTCTTAATTAAAGCTTTCGACTTTTCTTTTTGAGTGTGTGCCTTTAGCAGTAGTTTGTGTCGGCTTTGATTAGTTCATGGGCAAATGCTTCGCCTTTCAGTGTTAGAAATTAAAAGTATCATTTTTTCCAGTGTGGTCATATCAGATACGCATATGGGTCACCATCATTTTCATTTTGCCCCAATCCTCCAATATTCAAATGGACTGCTCGTGACCACAAACACTTGCCACTATGTTTATTCTCGAAGTAAACGTCTTTCTTTTATTAAATTAAAATGTATGCAGAAGAAAAGGAGTATCCTTTTGTAGAAAACTTTAGAAATATATATATATATATGTTTATATATGAAGAACAGAGAATCTTGGAGCACTAAGATTATACGATAAATTCATGAACCAACACAAAAGTTGGAGAAAGGGGTCCCCGACCCTACAAAGTCATAGATAGTAGGAAAAGTTACCTGTTTATTGAGTCAAGAGTGACGGCGTTCATACATTTTATGGATAATTTTAAGCCATAAATCGCAGCTGCAGACGCCTTAGATTTTCACTGCTATGCCATGTCGTTTTGTAAAGAAACAATACACATTCTTTGTATGAGGTTAAGTTGTAATCACCTGTAAACAAGGTTTTATGAAAAATTATACCTTCTCTTTGTAATGTGAATATCTGTAATATCATGTGTTCTAGACTATATTTTGTTGTCATAGATTTCCGCTGCTATGCCATGTTGTTTTATAAAGAAACAGTACACATTCTTTGTATGAGGTTAAGTTGTAATCAACTGTAAAGAAGGTTTTATTAAAAATTATACCTTCTCTTTGTAATGTGAATATCTATAATATCATGTGTTCTAGATTAGATTTTGCTGTCATTTTATTGGTAACTTTGGCTTTAAACAAGAATACAAGTGGCATGATTCCAACCAAGGCATAAATATTATCCGTTGCTTGCTGCTGGCTAAAATATTTTTATTGGTAGAAAAAGGGCAAAAAGAGAGAGAATAGTAGTGGACGATGATGATCAATTTGATCACCCCTTAAGGCAAGTGGCAGCCCACCAACCAGTAGTGATTTTCATTCATATTATATATTTTACCTTAATGGCATTGGCTTTCTTTCCTATGCTACTGTGTCTTTATCTTCTACACTATTCATCCAACTCTTCCAACATTCTCTAAAGCCCACCAGTTTCAGTCTTACTGTATCTTTATCTTCCATCCTCAAGACTCTGCTGGCATGGCATTTGCTTTTCGTTTCTTCAAACCACCAGTTCCCACTTCCCATTTTCTCTCTACAACCTTTCTTTCTAACTCTCTTTATATCTATCTGTCTCTCTAAAGTCTTAAGCCACCAGTTTTTGATCCAGTGTATCTTTATCTTCATTCCTAGACTTCCATCTCATATGCATGCAAATCTCTCAGCTCTTCAAACCACCAGTTTCTACTTTTCGTATCTTTATCTTAATTTTCACCACCCCTTCCCATAGATTCTTTCTTTGTTTTTTTTTTTCTCTCTCTCTCCTGTAAGCCACCAGTCTCATCCATTTTTTTGAATCCCCATCTTCACCCTCACATACTATAACAGTAAAGCAATCTTCTTAGCTATATCTATTGTTTTGGTGATCGATCTTCCTTTTCACACCAGATAATATATATTATGTTCATTTGTTTATCTCTCTTCTCCCCACATGCCACCAATTCCCATTCTTGAATCTTTATCTTTATTTTCATTCCTCATAGGTTTATCTTCACTGCTTCTCGGCTTGTATATAAAGAACAAAAGTTTTAGGTTTTATATATTTTTCTTCATTCCCATCAAAAAATATATAATCGCCAATATCTCTCTCCTTTATCTCCTTATTGTTCCTATAGTTTTATACACTTAGAAAAAAAACTAAGATCAGCCTCAAGTTCTCAATGGTTTTGGGATTCCTAATGTGTTTTAGGATTGAGTGTTTGTTGATTTGAGTTGAGCTTGAGTTCAATCGCAATTTGGAAAGAAATTTTCAAGTGCAGCTAACCACAGTGTATGCAGTATATGCCAAAATGGCTGGAACTCTAAGCAATGTTCATGTCCACGATATACCAGATGCCATTCTCTCAAACATATTCTCCTTAGTTACTGATACTCGTACCCGCAACGCCATGTCCCTTGTGTGCCTGAAATGGTGCAAGCTTGAGCGCTCAACGCGCAAATCTCTTACTCTCCGTGGCAATATCCGCGATCTCTATCTTCTTCCTGGTTGCTTTCAAGCAATCACCGATCTTGACCTTTCTTTTATCTCTCCATGGGGATATCCCCTTCTTGAATCCTCATCAAACCCACTTCTCCTTGCTAAAATCCTTGGCAGGGCCTTTCCTTCAGTTGTTTCTCTAACAATTTATGCGAGAAACCCTTTAACGCTTCATTTTCTTGCTCCTGAGTGGCCTAATTTATGCCATGTTAAACTTGTTCGCTGGCATCAGCGTTTCAATGCTCCTCTAGGTTCTGACTTTCAGTCACTGTTTGGGTATTGTCACTCACTTTCTTCCCTTGATCTCTCCCAGTTCTATTGCTGGACAGAAGATTTACCACCAGCACTTGAAGCATACCCTACTGTTGCAGCTTCTCTTTCCCATCTTAACATCCTGACTCATTCTTCTGCGGAGGGATATAAATCTCATGAGCTTTTAGCCATCACTGCTGCTTGTCCAAATCTCCGTCAATTGCTTGCAACATGTATATTTGACCATAGATTCATTGGATTTGTTGGGGATGAAACTTTGCTTTCTATTGCTTCAAATTGTCCTCGTCTTTCCCTTCTTCACCTTGTTGATTCTACATCCTTATCTAATGCCAGAGCTAATCCGGCTGACGAAGGGAACGCGTCTGAAGATGCTAGGATCAGTCATACTGCACTTGGAGACTTCTTTGCTGGTCTTCCATTACTTGAAGATTTGGTTCTTGATGTCTGTAACAATGTTTGGGATAGTTGGCCAGCACTAGAGTTGCTTAATTCCAAGTGCCCACGGCTTAAGTCTTTGAAGCTGGGGCAGTTCCATGGAATTTGCAGAGGTATAGATTCCAGGCCAGATGGAGTTGCTTTTTGCAGAGGGCTGGAATCCTTGTCCGTAAAGAACTCTGCTGATTTAACCGATTCTGGCTTAATTGCTATTTCTCTCGGCTGTTCAAATCTCACCAAATTTGAGGTTGAAGGATGCGAGAGGATCACAGAGATGGGGGTGTGGAAATTGGCTCGTGTTCTTCGGAGAACTTTGGTTGATGTAAGAATATCTTCCTGCAAAAATCTCAACAGTGTGTGTTCACTGCAAGCTTTGGAACCAATTCGAGACCGGATACAGCGACTGCACATAGATTGTGTGTGGGAAACTGTCAAGCAATCAAGAGGAGAAACTAGCAGTTCAAGTGAACCAGCGGCAGGATTCAAGGATTTCCAAACAGAAAAGCGAATGATGATGTGGAAAGAAGCAAGCTTGAAAAAGAAATCCAAGTGCTACAATGTAAATGGAAATGGTAATGGTTTCTCTTCTAGTAATACTTGGGCCAAGCTGCAATACCTTTCCCTTTGGATTGCTGTTGGTGAGTTTCTGACTCCAATACGTTTAGCAGGGCTAGAAAACTGTCCTATTCTGGAATTGATACAAATAAAAGTTGTAGGTGATTGCAGGTATCAGCAAAAACCTTGTTCCATGGCTGAATTTGGGCTAAATTCCCTAGTAAACTATCCTCGACTTTCAAAGATGCATATAGATTGTAGTGATGCCATAGGATTCGCACTTACTGCTCCTACGGGACACACAGATTTGAGCTTCTGGGAACGCTTTTACTTGAATGGAATTGCGAATTTAAATCTCAGGGAGCTCAACTACTGGCCTCCACAAGACATGGATGTCAATCAGAGAAGCCTTTCTCTCCCAGGTGCAGGATTGCTTGCACAATGTCGAAATCTGAGAAAACTTATCATTCATGGGACTGCCAATGAACATTTCATGATGTTTTTTCTGGAGATACAAACTCTCAGGGATGTGCAACTGAGAGAAGATTATTATCCTGCTCCAGAAAATGATACCAGCACAGAGATGAGAGTAGATTCTTGCTGTCGATTTGAGGATGCCCTCAACAGGCGTCAGATTCCTGACTGAAAAATTGGAAGCTCTAGCTTCTGCCTGATCCTGCGGTAATTTCTTCTTTCTTATTTACTACGAAACATGTAAATTGAATGTAAAAAATAACAAATAAAAATGTTCAACATTCCTCCAGTCTGGACAAATTTCTGTGTCCTCGGAAGTTAGTGATACTTTAATTTCTAAGGCATTTGGGTATTAACACATCTAATACAGCTTTTATAATCAATCATAAAAACAAAAACTAGGACCAGAAATTCAGACAATCCAGAATCTCCATGAGTTGTTCAGCTGTCTCAGCCCTTCAATCTGGAACAATGAATTCAGCAGTGGTAAAGCCTTTATTTCCATCAATTACAAACATCCATTGAAACAATTTATTATGTAACCAAGGAAATCAAGGTAAACAGGAAGCTAAGCTGCTGTAGTATGGTTTATTGATTGAATTGGTTTAATGGACACTGCCACCACTTAATACAATGGGTATGAGTATGACCTATCAAATTGCCATCCCCTATGTTACAAAATTTGGCCTTTATTCGTGCAGTTCTCTTAACAATCTAGTATCATATGTCACATATATTATCTTCCTTAACTTCCTAGATTCTCAGACATAACAGGCAGCCTTTCAGTCTTCAAACCAAATGTTACACCTCAATTTATCAGCATACTATTTAGTGTGTAAGCGTTGCGTGTGCTAGTCAAAGGTGTTACGACATAATGGATGTTTATCTCTCGCCCATTACAACACTAGTTGGGGACTGAATTCATTCTTCTAATGAGACTAAGACAGGTCGAAATTAAATAATATGTGAGTTCTTGTAAGATTGATCTCCAAAGAATTTATCTCATTTCGAGAGTGTCGTACGAGTAGTTTATAGAGACGAGGATGGACCCCATGACAAATGTTATTAGAGCGCAAATCTCGTTGAGTCTTGGTAGAGTAAACACTAAAGTAGCAAATTATAGAACGGCTCATCCTCGCCAAACCCCAATTTATCAGCATATTATTTAATATATAATCATTGTGTGTGGCTATAGTAAAAGGTGTTGCGGCAGGATAAGTATTCATTTCTTGCCATCGTAACACTGGTTGAAGACTAAAACGTCCACAAATAGTACGTAAGATCTTGTAAAGTTAACCCGCGAAGGATTTGTCTTACTTTGAGGGTGCCATACAGAGAGACGAACATGGACGCATGACACCAAATACAATGTATTTGTGTAGTTGATGATGCTCGAGAGAATAACATGTGTCGTTTGGATTACATGCCACGTTATGTTACATTATCCACCGCTACGTGGCAGAGCAAGAAGATTTGGAAAGTGTGCCATGACACGAAACCAAATTACTCGAATGACATGTAGCCTAGCTTTGCATGGATGTGTGTCGACGAATGCTTTGCCCTATCGAA